>CM031244.1:758738572-759023716 GCA_018340775.1 Taxus wallichiana var. yunnanensis
CATCAAAAAAATAAAGTGAGAGAGGTCAAGAAATCGATAGATTTTCAAAGGAAATTGGGATGAGACTATTTTGAGCACCAACATCAGCTCGACTCAGGGATGGGCACTCCCTGTGAGTGCCACAAGAACAAGGGTAGACCAAGTGCCAAAAGTAACCATTGGGCAATAATGTCATCTTGCAGAGTAGAGAAATAGATCCATTTTCAAAAAGAAACAGAGAAACCAGCAAAAACAGGTCACCGAGGACCAAAACGAGCAAAACCAGGTCACCGAGGACCAAAACGAGTAAAAACACAAAAGACAGGGAACAAACAACAAACTAAACACTGTACAAAATATTTTCTTGATCCAGAGGCATCAATCCAAGAAATGCTTCAAATGTCTGTCATTGGTAGGAAATTCGAGTAGTTCACCATCTAAGTCCTTAAGGAAGAAGGTATGCTCACCAATCTTGATATCAATGGAGTGAGGGCCCATCCATAATGAGTCAAACTTGTCATGCTTTCCCTTATCCTCATGTCTGTTATCCCATAGAAGCACAATATCTCCAACATTGAAAGCTATGGGAGTAACCTTCTTGTCAAATAACTTCTTCAATTTCTCTCTGAACTTTAAATGCCTCTAGTGGGATGCCCTCCTCTCTTCATCAAGCTCAAAAATTTGGTTAATGTGAGCATCATAAGGATCTACCTCTTGATCTTCCAGTTGTTGCATAAACTGATATGAAGACAGTTGCATATGAAGAGGCAGCAGGGCCTAAGTCCCATATACCAACTCAAATGGACTCTTTCCAAAGAACCCTCTTACAAGAATCCTATCTCGCGCAAAACAAAGAAAAATTCAAGCTGCTCTCCCCACTTTCTCTTGTTCTCGCTCTAATTTTTTTGATAATCTTCATCAAATTTTTATTACTGGACTCAACTTGTCCATTTCCTTGGGGATTGTAATTGGAGGCATATGTCAAGTTGATCCCATACTACTTGCACATTTCCACCAAAGGCTTAGCTCTAAAGCTCATGGCATTGTCAGCAATAATCTTGACTAGTACTCCAAACTTGCATATGATGTTTTTTAGCAAAAAATCCATGACAACTTGGTGTTTCCTTCTTTTTGAGGATTGCCTCCACCCATTTAGTAAAATAATCAGTTGCTACAAGAATCCATTTATGGCCAGCACTTGAAGGATCTAAAATCTCACCAATGAAATCCATTCCCCATTGCTTGAATGGAGCTTCAATTAATACGAGGATGCAAAGGAAGGGATCCTAAAGCTTTCAGGTCTTCTGCAGAGAAGCGTTGGAAACTCTCACATCTACTAACCAACAAGGTTTTATCTTTGAAAATAATTGGTCACCAATAACCATCCCTCAAGATCTTGTGTGACATGACTCTTGTAGCAAAATTCCCCAAAAACTCCTCCATGGAGATCAGCTATTATCTTGGGGCTTCTTCTTCAGTAATGCACCTCAAGAGGACTCCCTCTAGGTTATTTCAAGCTAACCCATAATCAATGAGGACATATTTCTGGGAAGCCAACTTAAGGGCTCTTTTCTGGTTCTTAATTAAATTCTCAAGGTAGTATAAGTGTCTGAGATAAAAAATTACATCCTTGTACCACTCAGAATTCATCAATGTTTGAAAAACATCTACCCTACCTTCTTCTACTCATTTACCTCAATAGTTTGCAAGTTTCTCTCAAGAATAATCTTAGCCGTATGCCCAAACCTCTCACCGACTTCATGGTTTGGATATCCATGTCATATTCTTGAAACTTTTCCACCCACCTACAACTTTTCTAGAGACTTCCATTTCGATAAGATGTCCTTCGACCATGGTCCTGGGGAACATAAGCAACTATTTTAGAACTTAGAATATAAGGCCTGAAAACCTTTGTTGCTTTTACTAAGGAAAATGCTTGCTTTTTCATGATAGTGTACTTCAGCTCAAAGGCCCCGTAAGGCCTTAGTGAAAAAAGAAATCGGCCTCTCAGCCCCTTCATCATCCTTACGCAGAGCGGGACGGAAGCAATAGTGTTACGTAAAGCAAAAGAGAACAAGTTGAAAGGGCTTCTTATAATATAGAGCTGCTTTAAAAACAGTGCACGCTTTGAAGTGCCTCTTTAATCCCATTGAAATCTTGGATGGTAGCCTCCTCCCATTTGATGACTTGGTCTTTCTTCAGCATGGAAGTGATTGGAATGGTCAACTCAACAGAGTTTGATATGAATCTTCTAATGAATTTTATCTGCCCAAAAAATGACTGAATTCCTTTCTTCATTCTTGGGATTTGAACCTTGTTGATGCCCTCTACCCTTTCTAGATCAATCATCACCCCTTCTTGTGACACTATGTGACCAAGTAACTTTGTCTTCTGCACTCCAAAATGGCACTTATTTGAATTAAGTGAAATGCCATACTCTCTACATCTTATCAACATCTTCTCTAAGTGCAGAAGGTGATCACTTCTCTTCCTGGAAAATACAACTACATCATCTTGATAAACTGCAATAAACTCGTTGATGTAACCATTAAAAGCAACATCCCTTGCTCTTTGAAAGGTGGTTCCAACATTCATCAAACATAGACATAGACATAGACATAGACATAGGTCATCAGACATAGACATAGGTCATGACATAGACATAGGTCCCCCAAGGAGTAGTAAAGGCCATCTTGATCCTTTCTAATTCCTTCACCACAA
Organism: Taxus wallichiana var. yunnanensis; assembly: GCA_018340775.1. Taxonomy (NCBI): domain Eukaryota; kingdom Viridiplantae; phylum Streptophyta; class Pinopsida; order Cupressales; family Taxaceae; genus Taxus; species Taxus wallichiana. The sequence continues at coordinate 758,741,273 of CM031244.1, forward strand.
CTTGGTTATAACCAGAGAAACCATCCAAGGTGGAAAGCAACTCAGAACAAGTCACTAACTGCGGTATGTTCTCCATATTTGGTAAAGGATAATTATCCTTCATTGATGCTTTGTTTAGATTCCTGAAGTCCACGCATAACCTGATGTCACCATTTTTCTTTCTGATTGGTACTAGGTTTGCAACCCAAGAAGAGTACCTTATGGGCTGGATAATCCCTCCATCTCTTAGCTTCTTTAGTTCTTCTTGCATTTTGAGAGATAAGAGTGGATTTATGAGCCTTTGTTTCTTCCTGAATGGCTTTGCATTAGACTCCAAGGGAATCTCATGTTGAAATAGGTCCTCTCTATATGCTTTTAGTTCATAATAGGTCCAAGCCATGCAATCTTGGTATTTTTTCAACAATTGGATGTATGATTGTTTCTCCTCCTTGTTGAGATTGTTGCCTAACCAAATTTTCCTTGGCTTCTCCTTTGTGCCAAGATCATGCTCCTCGATATCCCTTGAGGCTGCCATACATCTGTTAATAATGCGATCAACATTATCAAAATTGGACTCAAGAGAAACTAGCCCTCTAGGGATGGTATTGGTCTTTAGCTGGATGATGCCTTTTCCAAACAAGGTTTCCTTTCCTTTTTTTGTACATACCATAGGCTCCCAATGAATATTTTGATCAGCAAATTCTCCCTTGTTCTGCAGGAATCTTTTGATTTGAGCATCATCATCAAAAACCTACCAATGTTTACTGTTGTTAGGGATAGAAGGTCTTGTCAATACCTAAACCTCATATTCATAATATGGGGACATTGTACATTTGTCAAACCAAGACCCCAACACTACAAGTTTTTCTGTCAAGTCATTGAACTTCCTATCATGATGCACAATGTTGAATGAATCAAACATCTCAATGAAATCCCAAACTGCATGTTTGTATTGTTTCATTTGTTGATTCTTTGTGGAATACAACTTTCTGATTTGTTTTACTTTTAATTCTGAGTCTCCTTTGATATTGATTTCCTTGACACCATATTTACAAGAAATTCTTAAACCCAACAACAGTGCCTCATACTCAGCAATGTTGTTGGTGCACTCAAAGTTTAGTTTGAAGGAAAAAAAAATTTTCTTGACCAAGAGAAAGTAGAACAACACCATCATCATTCCCAAACTTGGAGAAAGATCCATCAAATAATAGAGTCTAAGGAGATCCCATTTTCTCAAGGCATCTGCATTCCTCAATTTTGTGCTCCTTTCCATCAGCAAATCCCACAAAGTTATCTACATCAACACTTGTGTACAATACCTCATAGGATGCATTTTTGGGATCCTCAATAAGGTGTAACATCTTCTTTTCCCCATACAACTTGACAAGGAAGCCCTCAATTGGAATGGTATCATAGGGCATGTCCATGTGGACACTCCCACCAACACTTGCAGCCCATTTTCTAGACAATAGCATGCCCCACTTGGTTGGGTAGTCAATTATGACAACATCAAGTTTTGAATTTCTGACCTGGATAGGCTACAAGTTGTACCACCAAACCTTTCACACATCCCACCACTGGCACCTCTCTGGAATCCATAGCAGTACACTTCCCATATGCTGATGTCACTTTGATTTTTAGCTCATTCATGACTTCCAAAGGCATGACATTGCATGATGCCCTTGAGTCAAACATGCAGTTGTGCAAAGCTATCCTTAATGATCAGGGTGGTGAAAAATGGATCCACATTCATCTGAGAGTCCACCAAGGATGTCCCCAAATAGACCTCAAGTGGTTCATCTAGCTCTTTTGATGCTGGCGGTGCTTCTGGTTCTTCAATGATTGGAGGAGTCTCCACATTGTTTATGTTTTTGCGTAGAGAAGTCTTCTCTTCTTTCTACCCTAAGTATTCAAGAGCTCTTCTTTTGTGCTCAGGAATCCTAAGCAACTCAAAAATTGGAAAAAAACTTTTATTTGACTTAAAACTTGGGCAATATCATATGGGACATTCTTTGGTAAGGAAGTATTGGAAGGAAAGCCAACACACTCATTAGGTGGTACATGATTTTTGACAATTTGGGCATGAAGAGGGGTATGATTCTTGTTTGGAATTACGTTGAGGATCTTGATAGGTGCATCTTTCTTAGAAGTCTCTTTAGGAATGTTTGAAATTAGGGGAGCTTTTGGCTTTGCTTGAGGCCCCGCCTCTTTGACAGCCTTACTTCTTGTATTATATTCCTTTTCTTGAGCCACAACAACATTCATCAGTAACTGTCTATCTTCCTTAGATGGGATTCCTCCATCATAATTATTTACCATTAAAGCCCTTAAATATTCAAAGTCATTATTGGGGAATTCAAAATCTTGTACAGTATCTACTTCTAAATTATAAGAGGGAGGAAGAATAGGTACCCTATGAATGCAGTCCAAAAAAGTAGCAGTAGTTCGAGAACTTATCACCTCAGTTGAAGTTGCCCCTTGTTGTAAGCTCGTGGAGCAACCCATCATGTAGACATCATCATCATTTTCATCATCTTCTTCTTCTTCTTGATGATCTTCTTCACAAGGAGCATGAGGCATGAAACATTTGTCACACCAATCAATGACGTCTGTCTCCTCCTCTGACAACCAAAGGATCAGGTATCGTTCTGTTATCCCTAGCTTGAAACTGTCTATTTCCAAATCCAACAGGCCATTTTCCTCTATCATCAGATCTTTGGTGATTAATGAACCTGTCTTGGCCTTGCTTCTTGTGTTGACCTTGTGACCTCTACCCAATTCCTTTCTCAGCCCGGCCTATTTTGTAGGAAATTTCTTTGACAACCCCTGCCAAAGTCTTCACAACTTCCAAATCAACACCTTTCTTATCTGAGGTTTTTCTAGGTTAACCAAATTTACACCTTCCCTCTTTGGAGGCTTTCCAATTTCCTTGATATTATTCTCTATTTGCAGAGCCATGGTGAAGGCCTACCTTAAATTTGTGGGGTTTTTGTCTCTTAAATAATATGGAGCCTTTTTATCAAATGCATCAGTATATTTGATTAAACATGACTCATCACATGGTCTTATCCTAACAGAAATCTCCTCAAGGTCTTATTAAACCTTGTGTTGAAATCATGTACTAACTCATTAGGATTATTTTTGATGTTTTTAAATTCTATCAAAAGAAACCTAGGGTCAGTTCTATCACCATACTACAATCTAAATGCATTGCTCATATCAGTCCAAGTGTCAATAGAGTTATCTGGAAATGTTTTATACCAGTCCCTAGTATCCTCTTCTAAGGTATGGATAAATAACTTGATATATAAATCTTCATGTTCAATTTCAAAATCTTCCATCATATTGATAAAAAGCTTTAGATGTTGATCACTAGTAATAGCATTGTTTCCTTGGAACTTTGGCATTTTGTTCCTTACATCTTAAGGCACTGCATTTGGATAGCCAGCCATTCCCACAATATTTATAGGTCCAATGGTGTTTACAACAAAATGGGGTCTGGGTGGGGGCTGGGCCATGTTGATTCGAGAAGGTGACCCTGGAGGGGTGATAAATTGATAAGGGGTTGAGGGTCTTTGGAACATAGGAGTATAATTTCCAAAATGAAGATCCCCAAAGGCCTTGTTTCTTGGAAATCCTTATCAACCTCAGAAAAGACAGGAGCAAAGTGTAAAGAAAACCTTTCAAAATCAAATAAGGGCCCCTCTCCAGCTAGAGAGTTCAATTCTACAAAGAGGCTACCTGATTCAGAGTCACTTGAATGGTAGTCTTCAATGATGGGCCGATCACTTTCATCAATGGAGATCCCTCTTCTTGTCTGCTAATCTCCAACAACTCTCCAAGATTTTCTTCCTTCTAATTTTTCTTTTCCTAGCTCTAGAAATAATGTCCTAGCAGGATCCCTAGAAAAGAAATATCTTCTTCCTTCCAGTCTTTGCAAATATTAGTAACAAATCTGACTTTGACAGAGTTTTAAGACACTAGTACTCATTAAAAATCAAATCAATCAGGGAGTCGCCACTAAGGATTTCCACCTTAGTTGTGCAAATGCACTAAATATGATATGTCAAATGTCTATCAATGCTAGAAACTAGAAATGGAAAGATTCTAACCTTTCTTTACCTAGATTTATCAAATGAAATCTAGTGCACTAGGTGTGAAAACTGAAAGAACTGCACACAACACTTGGAGCATACAAGAAGTGTTTTACCAGGTTTTAAACTGAAGTCCCCTGCAACGGGGCCACTTAGGTGTTGTCAACGTGATAAATAGATATGAACTAGCAGTGAATCAACAAATAGTATCAGCAACTCAAATAATTCCCCAACAATGGCACCACTTAGGTGTTGGTATCCAAATTGATTCTCCCTCAAAGTCTAAGCAACATCACTAGTTTATCAAGAAACTTAGAGACAGATTAGATCATGATGAGTCATTTTGTAGCAAGGGATGAGATGTAATTGGTCCTTTGTGACTCAAATATGGAGAAATGGATAGCACTCTCAAAAGAATTTGATCTATCCTCACTATTTTATGTTGTGCCTTTCAACCAGGGTAAGATAACCTATTTTGTAACCTTTGTTTATTGAAGAAAAATGATAAATCATTCCTTTGCATAAATTTTATCGAGAAGATCTTGGGAAAATATGATCAACACACTAGATCTGACTCTCATGAGTTGTCACTTCCAGATCATGGAGATATTTTCACAACAAGGAAAAGGTTACTAAAGACATTTAAGACCCTAATTGTTGCTGCATGTTTTCATAACAGAGATTATGCATTTTTATGCATACAAGAAAAACATGGGTAGTATAAGTAGGATTGGTTGTTGTTGAATGAATGTTTTGGTGGGAGGTAGGGCAAGGTGAACTTGATTCACCATATCCTTGAGGAACCTTACAAAATGGAGAGTTAAACCGACAAAATGCCACATAATACCTAAAATGTTTCTTTAACTAAAATATGTGCTTCATGGAGGCCCGGATTAGCACTCTTTCACAAAATCATTGGGATTCTATCATGAAGGATCGAGTCAGAAAACCCAAAAAAGCATCAATATTTGAGTCAAATCACGCCTAAGGTACACCCAAAGGCTTACGGACTATCTTTGTCAACAGACGAAAGAAAAGTGATTTTAAATCATTTATTCCAATCCCAAATGAAATATCTTCTGATAAATGAAATTCTAGATGCCACTAGAATTTCACAAGGATTGAGGTCTATGTGATTGAATCATATTTTAATACAAGATTGTGACAGAAATAAGAAAAACCACTTGCATACATTCTGAAATAAAATAAACACATTTTGCTCAAGACAACACAAAAAAACTCGAATTTGATTAAGTCTATTAGTAGGGGAAAGTTTTTACAACAATCTCAGAGCTTTTCAATGGCTATACACTTACAACCACCTTGACACAATAAAACTTAATACAAAAAGAGATAATCAAGTTTCTCAGACATGATTCTCAAAAGACAGGATTTGTCAAATTTTCCTCGACCTCTAATACTCCAACCTCCAACAACCCTTTGCATGAAAAAATTTGTGCCATTTATAACATTTACAATAGACCCCCTTTGCCCCCAAAAATCCAGATATTGAGTGCACCAATGCTCGCCATGATCACAATCGTGGTTTCTGAGATTAGATCTACAAAAAGTCACCAGGTGCTCAATGGGGTAGATCTCTTCAATTATCTCTTGTATTCAACTCCCTCCTCTGATAGATAACTCTTTCTTCAATTCACCAACCACTTCCGCCCCAAATCTGTCAAATTTGGCTCCTTGCATGCTTGGGAGAAGAAAAATGGAAAATCCGATCGGGCTTGATAGTCAGACCATTTTAATGGTGAAAGACATCTTCTAGATCACCCCACAAAACTCAGATATCAACATTAACTCCCTTCTCTATCTGTGTGTAGAAAAAACCAAGAAATCATGAAGACTCGTACTTCCAGGCATGTTTCAGAAAAATGGGAGGAAAATTAGAGTCAGACTCTCAACTGTCGTTGATCTTTACTTTGAATTTGGGTCATCCACGTGGAAGATTTAAACTTTAAAATAGACCGAAGGCTTCCTCTGACTTTTTACAACTTTTGGAGAAATGGAAAAATTTCACATTTTGCTCTGCATCTCCACCCTTGGGAAATGAGCCTCTCACATGTCTAAAGGTGGGCCCCAACGGAACCGTGGCCAAATTCTGTCATTTTACTCCCTTTTGTGAAAAGGAAAAATTTTCCAAGTTTTCCCCACTGCTCCACCCTTGAAAAATGAGCATGACACGTGTCCCAATGTGGGTCTGAGTTGAACCATGCTTCCCTTTTCATTTTTAACCCTTTTCTCCCAAAGGAATTTTTTCCAAATTTCCCCCGAGACTCCGCACCTCCGCCATTGACCGAAGCAAGCTTTGACCCTTCCTTTATCGAGCTTGCAGGCCATTTTGATGTTTTTAGTCATTTGCATGTCAAGGGGCAAAAAATCCAAATTTCCCCAGATGGTCTGCCTTCCCACCCCTTTGACTTTTCAACCTACCACATGTCACCATGGTGCACCTTGAGATGGTCCAAAAAGTTTGATACCTTGAACGAGCGCGGGTTCGCCACGTGTCCTATTCCAAAAATTTTTGTTTGAATGCTTGAAACTCAACGGAAGGTGCCACGTGTCATGTTGTGGGGTCAAAGTGAGACTTTTTCCTTGCCTCTTAATTTTTCTCCAATTAGAGTCTAGTGGGGCCGCAGGAGGGTTCAAACTTTTTGCCTAAGTAGCCAAAAAAGAACAAGTTCAAAAATAGACCCACCGTACCCCCATCCAATCGGAAGAAGCTACGTAAGCACCAAAAGAACCAATCAGAATTGAGCGGAGCCACGGGACCAAATTTTCCTTTTCACCAAGAAAGAAAAAAGTGATAAGTTAAAGCATTTTCCCACCGTCCCCTGACTAACCAAAAGAAGCCATGTCCCTTGTCAATGCAAGGATGCAAATTTGACCAAGAGAAACTCCCATCAAACCGTAAAATATAGAAAAACAATCATTCGAGCCAAAAAATGAAAATTTCTCCAAGGACAAAGAATTTAGAAATGTTACAAGGCTCAAATATGTTTCTCAAAGATACATCCATTCATTTTTCTTCAAGTATTTAGGGTAGAAACGACAAGGAAGAGAAATATGGGATTACTCAAGTTTTTTGGATGAACAAAGAATGGGAGACCCAAATTACAAACCATTTCCAAAGGAACAAAGAAACAAGGAGCAAACCATGGACCCATAAATGATCTATGACCCAGGAACAAATTTAAAATGGCAACAAAGATTAACCAGGAACAACACGGGAAAAAGAAAGTGACAGAGGTCTCAAATTGATATATTTTCAAATTCAAATTGGGGTGAGGCTATTTTGAGCACCAACAGAAAGGTTTACAATGATAAATCTACAATCTAAACAAATCTAAGCTAGATCTTGAATAAAATCCTCCATAGTTCTTCCTCTCTTTACCCCATGACTTCCTTCTCTCCAGCCTGTAATTTTAACAAAAGAAAATAGACCAAATGAGAAGAATAGAATAGAGGAAAGGTTTTAATAAGAATTCATAAGGATTTTCTGGTTAGTTTGGAACCCTAGGATCTAATGGCCAAGATTGGCTTAATCTAAGGTTTGAGGATCAACCCTACTTTTGTTTGGTAGGAAAATATTTTATAAATGTTTTTATATAAAGTTAAAGGTATGTGTGGATGGATGATCAGGGCCATTTATTTACCTTGGTGTGCGTAGTCTTTTCCTAGTTCCTAATATGTTTTATTAAATTAATGAAATGTGGGATATTAAAGCTAATGGGATAATGAAATAAAATTACTAAGTATAAGGTTGACCATGTTGGGACTTGATCATTATTTAAAGAAAAGAAAGAATTTAACCAAGTAAATTAAATTATGGTACCTTCCTAGTTGAATGTAATTAATTGAATTAGAGATAAATTAGAAATGTTTAATCTTTGGACTAGACTTGGTTCCCCAATCATAAGGTTGAGAATATTGTTGTAAGTGAAATTAATGTACCTTAGGGGTTGACACCCTTGTAACCTTATAACTTAAACAAAAAAATTGATACTTTCGGGATCAGTGTTAGGGTTTCAGCGTGTTTCTAGAATGTCATTTTTGTGGGTGTTATAGGCTTCTTGGATCTCTCCTTATTCTGATGGACCAATATTGCAGAAATGGTGTCAAAACTGCCAAAATCATAGAGTATGAAATCCTTGGAAAATTTTTGATTAATGAGAGTGTGGGCTTGAGATATGGCATGCTTGACAACTTCGAAACCCTCATTGCCCTCCGTTTTCTACTTAAATTTCATAATCTTCTTCAACATCATGGTTATTTTCTTGACAAGAGTGAAAAACTCTGACACAAATATTCGTACAAATTTAATCCTCCCTAAGAAGCTTTGGAGAGCCCTCTTGTGACTTGTAAATGGTAATTATCGAATAGCTTCTACCCTCTTTAGATCAATTTTCAACCCCTATTTATACAGAATGTGGCCTAAGAGCTTTCATTGAAAGAAAGTCATGCTGGAAGTAGTGAATTTTTTCCTCAAAATTAGTTGGGTTTTCCGGACTATTGACAGACTTTTGGTGAACTTTTGTTGTTTGATATTTTAGGGATGGTTTCTCTTGTCTTTTTTTCTCTTTGTCCTTTTTTTATTAAAGTCATGATCTTCATTGTATGATTTAAGAATTCTTAAATCCTTCTAAGGGCTTTTATGTTTCTTGCATGCTCGTTGGTTTTTATTCCTCCTTTTAGAAGGCCCCAGAACCGATCCTGTTTTTACCTTATCCAATAAAAAATACTTTAGAGCCTAAGGTAGATACTATAGTGGATCTTAGAGTTAGAAGAGAAAGTTTGGAAAAATGAGAAATTAAATGAGGGCCCAAGGCTATATATAGGAAAGGCAAGGGGCAAAGCACATGGTGGAAAATGAATCATGCAACCAGGAGGCAAGGTATACATGGACGTCTACCCATAACTGGTACCTGAGAAACTGAGTGGCTCTAAACACATTCTCCCAATTCTATACAAGTGAAGAAGTTTCATATGCTATTAGGAGATTGTATATACAAGAAGCTGACTACACACACAATAGGGCGGTTGTAAGCGCAAGAAAATGAACACATATGTAATCGAGAAGCTGTATATACAACCGCTTGGTTGTATATGAAGATGCCTGGTTATATATTTAGTCTTCAAACTATATATAGAGACTATATTTTATATATGTGGCCACCCAGTTACCTATATAGCTCCCCAAGTACATATGTAGCCACCCAAATGTACTATACAGTCAACCACTTACATATTTAGCTGCCCACTTGCATATGCAGCTACCGGTTGCACATACAACCACCTGGTTGCATATCCAGGTGCCCAGCTACATATGTAGATCCTTAACTACACATAAAATAGTGCATACACCCATTTGCATATGCAATTAAGCATCAACACGGTTAGCTACACAATTTTTTAATTTCTCCCCTATGCCCATTTCTGACACGCCTTTTCCCATATACATTATTCACCTTCATCATTATATACATATTTCCCATATTCGCCATCAACATGAAATCCATTTTTTACAATTCACCAAAGAAAATCAAGGTTTGATTTTGGTAAGGGATCCTAAAATTCACCCTACCCGCACGTACAGTTAGATGCCAAGTGACTGACAAAAACCATTTTCTACATCAAAATGGTAGCCCTTCAAAGTCTAGTATTTGGTTCCATAATATATCATAAACCTTAAGTTCCATAGAATAAGGTAGATTCACATAGGTATATATATCTACTAAAATACATGTAATCATAGTAGGTGTGTAAAGTTTAGTTTTTGAGTCAATAACAATACAACAACGCAAGCTTCTCCTTTAGATATTAAGCTTGAATCACCTCAATATTGAAAAGGTAGGTGGGGGAGTCTCACCCATGTAGTGGTTGAATAGAAAATGCTTCAGTGGGAGGGGTAAAATATGGAAAGCAATGTTTCACAAGCAATAGGTGATCATGGCCATTCCATATTTTTGAGAAAATAATATCCCTATTATGGGATACACCAAAAACCACATTAAAGATACTCCTTACATAGGGATAAATATATACTTTACCTCTTATGAGCAGCCGCTAGTTCAATGTTAACCGGGAATGCAACTGAAAGAGGCATGACCGTAAGCCACTGAATCTATAAATCCGGCCTTATCTAATGAAATGATTTTAAGATGGGATCACTTGCTGCCCAAATTTGACTGAAGTAATGGATTTTGTAACTTTCACGGGTTTGCATTGAGGTGGATATGATCCACTAGAAACGTCAAGGAAAGAGCATATTTTGTCCCCTATGTCCCCTACTGTAAATCTTGAGGTTGTATACCCATCTGCTACCACACATTTCGTTCTAACACTACCAAAAGGGGGTGTTGGGTTCTTGACCCATTCACATTATCATCGATACTTGGCCATGAAACAATCATATCAGTTGATTTTATCACCATGTGCGCTAAGGGAAAATCCTTCATCTCTATTCAAATACAAATGCCTCACGACCATACGCAAAACATGGTTACCACTGCCAAGCATCACCTGATCTACCATAAATAGGAGTAGGGAAGGTGTGAAGCCATCTACACAACAAGATAGTGACATTTCCTTCTTGCATCAAATGCCACCAATGGAGCCTCCTTTGACCCTAGTGCCTATGGTCAGTCCATGAGAAACAACAGAGATGCCCCTTTTTCCATCAGCTCACTTTGCATTTAGATTAGGCTCAAAGAAGTCAGTGCAATAGGGTTTGTCATATTAAAACTTTTAAATTTAAGGATATGAACTATTTACTTCATGGTTGTATACTAAATTTAAAAAAAAAAAAACTCGTATAATTATACTTAGTAATATCTAAATAATATGCGCAATTACGAGTATATTTTTAAAATGTGTAAATATGAAAATTATTTCTTTTTTCTATTTTGATATTAGTGTTATGGTTGTACTTAGTAATAATTTTTTTAAACTATATATATATATATATATATATATATATATATATATATATATATATATATATATATATATGTTTGATTATATTTAAGTAACGTGTTGATTTTAGTTTTTTACATTAATGTTTGCTAATATTTAAGATAGATATAGGAATCATGTATAATGTAGGAGATGCTTAAATGTATATTAGAATTAACTATTTGTGATATTTTAAGAGTTTTAATAAATGTATAATTATTAATATTTTTAAAATTATGTTTATTAATATTTAAATTACTTGTTTGTTTTTAACAAAATATTTTTTTCTTAATAGTTAAATAAATATATATAACGAATGAGATGAAAATGAATATGTACAATTGTTTTTTCATGAAATTAATATTTTTTTTATTTTATTATAATTAAGTTGATAAGCATTCTCTTTTACCAAGTGAAGTGTTCTTGTTGTTGACATTCATTAGCAAATAAATGGTTGAGATTGCTTAGTAAGGACATGTGTTTGATGTGTTGTTTGAGGAATTTTTGACATGTTATTGGAGCCATATGGGCGTTGTAAATAATGTTTTATGCATATACTTGATAGTTCTCTCCATAAACATTTGTTGTAGACCTCTCCTCATTTCAAAAAACATTAGGAAAAATGTAATGTTTTGTGTTTGCGTGGGTAGTAGCAATACCACTATGGTCAACGTGTGGTTGATTATTCTTTAGGTTTCGAGAAGAGATTTTTCTTTCTTCCAACGGAAGGGGAAATGTGGATGAAAACCTATGACAATTTACAACCCTCCATTGATACCAGTACATTTCTACCTCCATAAAGGATGATCCTTAAGTGTTGAATATATTTATTTCTAACCCCCAAATTAGTTTTTTTACTCTTATAACTTTTCCTCTCCTTGGAATGAGGTTCATGGTTGTTTTTTTGGTGATTTTTAATTCCAAACATGTACATTGTTTAGTAAAATCCTTTTAAATAATATGTGTATCACGATGCATATAAAAGTAAAAAACAATTATATTGATAGGCTTTTTCTATTAAAAAAATTGTGTTAAACTCTCCTGTCACTACGATAACTCATCCTCTATCATATTTCTCCTATAAATTTAATTGTCAGGATGTTTCTTTAATAGATATTTATTCATTCTCAAGCCTAAGTCCAATTGTTATTTTTGCAATATATATGTGTATGACACTAATCATTTTAAAATACTTGTTGAGATTTTTTTACTTATAAAAACTTTTAAATTGTCATGAATAATAATATATTTGGTTAGAATGGATTTATATATTTACAATGCATATAAAAATAAAATATAATTACATTGATAGCTTTTTGTTTATGCATTTCATGTATAATTACATTGATAGAATGTTTATTATTACTATCAATAGTATCTTTGGTGCTATTAAGCGATATGTTAAAAAACATTTAAAATATTATAATTATTTCTATTATAAATTTTAATGAAATATCTATTATTTAATATTATAAATATAAATAATAATTAATAGTAATATAAAAAGGTGGATATTACTATTACTATTAGAATTTAAAACAAACTAAATAGATAATATTATGTTTATTATTACATTTTTTAAATTTATTATGTATTAATGTTAGTCTTATTATTAGAGTTTTTATTTCTCCTATCCGTTATTTTACATTCAAAATATAGTCTAACATGTAAATCCCCGTGCCTTTCACTATTGAATTTAGAGTAAATTATTATCATGATATAATGTTTAATTTGAAAATAGTCGCCAAACGATAATGTGTAATTTGAACCTGAATTAGAACTTGAAAGTGGTTATAATAAGTTGTTTACATATAAATTTTGATATGCAAAATTTAAATTTATAATATTTTAAAGACATGGAAGAAAGTTATTTATTGAACAACAATTTTTGATAAATAGCTATATTTGAATATAGGAGGTGAATTTTTTTTTACTTCATTTGAATATAGTTAAAATATTATTATCTTTATATTTGTCTAGGAAAAGTGCAAATTGTAAAAATACTAAAAAGGGTTTCTAAATTTGGACATAGGGATATATAAATCCAATGGGATTATATTAATGTATGTTAAAGTGTTGATATATTTAGATAAACTTCTATTTTAAAATGGCTAGATATTTTCTCATAGTGTTATAAGATTTTGATATCTAAGTTATGGTGGGAAAATTTTACCTATGGTTTTTAGTAATATTTTAAATATATTGGTTAATGCATTGTTCAGTGTACTAGAATTTATTGATATATCGGTGTTGTTTTAAGACACATAAATATTTCCTTGGGAGTATCTTAGTGATGGGTTGGTTCATCATCCTCTGAAGAGTATTTTCATGATGGGTTGGTCGTATCCGTTAAGAAGTATCTTCATAATGGGTTGATTGAAATTTGGGATTGTTTTTGCTCAACTCAACTTAGACATAAATCTTGTATAAAGGTAGGTTGGGCTATATCCTTTTAAACTATCTTATTTATTTCATTTATCATCAAATATTCTTCTCATTTTAATGATTTTAATATATTGTGAAGTATAACAAAAATAAAGATGTTTTGACCTTCAAAAATAATAATTAAAAAATATAATTTAAAAAAAAAAATAAGATAAATTATATCAATATTAACTTTATGATGTCAATTGGACTTATTATACTGCCGAAGGCAAGTATATTGGCTTCACCAATACAATTAACATTTTCACTCCAACCAATCACTTTGTGCCACATGACAAATTTAATTTTTAATTTTCAAATTCTCTAATGTTTGGAAGAGAATATACCTCTACTCTTTATTGAAGTATATTCTGTCATTTATTGTTTGGGTAGCTTGTTGAACTTATCTCCTAATAGCAGCCCATGCCTCTTAATGCCACTGACAACTAGGTGATGTGAATAACTATGACAGGTGGCTGATGTGAATGCATCTCTATCCGGTTACAATCTCCTAGGATTAGTCCTCTTGCTCACAGAAAGGTGCCTTCAAAATATAGAACAATCAATGATTTATGTTGAGTATTCCATGGGGGGAAAGGAGAAAAGGGGGGTGAAGATAGTGATGCAGGAGGAGTCCCAAGACAATGGGTTGGATGTATCCCTTCTCCCAAAGGCTTTTGACAGCTCTAGCCTGATGGTTGCCTCCATTCCTGTGGCAGAGTATCGGGGCCGCCCTTTGGGAGACCATGAAGGTGTGAAGAATGGGCACCCGCCGGATGCCCTTCTCACTCCCCGCGAGCCCATAGATGCCTCCATTGTTAGAAATAAAATTATCTTCCCTCTACAGTCTTTGAAAGTGTTTGTTTCCCTAGTTACTAGATGTCAAGGGTCTTGCTTAATAGTTGAATGAACATTTTCTTGTGTTATTTCTTAGCTAACAAGCATGAAATATCCTTTTGTGTCATGTTCTCCTCTTTCATGGCCTTGTTTTATTGGCATCATCTCACTTCAAGAAGGTCAGTTGTTCAAAGCCATGAAGTAAAGGTCAACTTTGAGGCTTGATTTTACTTGCAACTCTCTAACATGTATCAGGTAAGATTGAGTGTCCAGTTCATTCTTTCTAATGGAAGTACTTCTTTGTGTGTAATAAACATTGTTATATGTTTATTACACGATACAATGGCATTTACACAATTCTTTATGTTGTATTTTCTCTCAATACTCATATTTGAATACGTGTATGGATGGATGAGCGCTCATGTAACTTTTTTATAGGGCGATGATGCATCTGGCACTATGGGTAAGTCCTTAATTGTTCGAATCCTTTAATCCTCCTTGAAATCCTGGTGAGGTTGTTTGTCATCACATTGTAACTTGCTTGCATATGCTATGAAAATGGATCTGACTTCTTTTTAGGACATGATGTTTGTGTGCTTTTTTATTGTGACAACTCTTGGGTGTTGTGTATTCTAGGCACTATATTCGCAATTGTACCGTGCTCAACTATTGGTGTCTCTCCCCTAGTAATTTGAATTATATACATGTATGAAGGTTGTTACACGGTATGGAGAGTAGGGATGAGGGTCAAACCTTGACCTTAGCTTCTTTTTTCATGTTCTTGTAGTATGTTCAGTCTCAAAATCACTTTTATATTTTCTAAGCAAGAAAACTCTTATTAATTAAGTACCTAAATAATAATATGAAAATATTTGGGACAATTATAAGTGACCCTGCACTTTGCATTTAATTGCACGTTCAAGTCCACGATTACAATTTTCTTCTTTCGCCCTTCAATTCACCTTTGACAATGTCGAACCATGGCTCAAAAGCACGAAGGATGAGTTTACTCAAAGATTTAGTGATGGACCCGAGTTTGACGCACATAAATGGGTAGAAGAACATATGTATCATGAGCTATATGAGACCTTCTTTTGTTGTTTTCCAGTGGAGTTGTGTGAATGGATTTTGTCTTATGCATCTAGATCAAGTCGGTACTATAGACCTCACGTATGGACCCAAGAGGAGTATTAGACGCCGTATGATGTTGATCCTAATTCTTTGACTTGCGAATTAGGTCATGCACGATAAGTTTAATAGTTTTCCACAAGATCAAAACATCATGAAAGAGGATTAAATGTTGTTTCTAATTCTCAATATCGTCTTAAGATGCAAGAGAAGAGCATACACAACAAGAAATCCAACTATATCGAAAAATGGAAAAGCTTAACCATGAATTCAACTAGAATTACTTCTATGTGAAGGCACGCATGAAGTAATTCTAGGAGAGGCACAAATGCTTGCGCAGGGTAGCATGGAGTCTAGAATTAGTAAATCAAAGGATTACAAGAAATTCAACTATATTGAAATTCAACTAAATCAAAGGATTACAAAACTCATTTTAACCATTTGTTGTTCATTCCCTTAACCATGAATTTAATGAAGTGTTTTTAAAGAAAATGAAACAAGACTTATAATTGTTTTTGATTCCCAAGATCACCTAAAATGTGTGAGGGAAGAGCATGTGCAATTCTTATTCTATAATGTGAAAGAACAACATTCATTAACATTCATCAAACAAGTAAGCAAAGACATGATTAAAAACACCCTGAAAATAGAGGTTAGCACCGAAAAACCCGGAGAATGGCTCAAGAACAAAATGCTTATAGTTTTCACTAGAGAAAATGAGGTGTTAGAAGAAAGGTAAGGAGGAGGGTTCTTTATATAGCTCTCTTGTTAGAGAGAGTTTTGAAACATGGTGCATGTGGGATAAGGGTAAAACAAGATTAGGAATGGATAAGGTTACTTTAGAAAAGGTAACCTTGATTTAGAAGAGTTTAATTTTTCATTAGTAACTCATGGGATTTGGGGATGTTTTAATTAATTAGGTTTGATTAATTAATAGGTAGATGTAAGCTTATATAAGCTAATTAGAGGAAAGTTACTATGATTTGGGGGATATAAGAGAGAGGAATTTTGTTGGACCCCTAAAATTAATAAGTACCTTTAGGCGCAAAGCTTTGTGGCATGCAAAACCGGGTGTGAAGGCACGCAAAGAAGTAATTCTAGGAGAGGCACAAATGCTCGTGCCAGGGTAGAATGGAGTCAAGACTTAGTAAGTTTTGTACAACATGAAAAGACACACATAGGGAGCGTAACGAGAGAAAAGTGACTAGATAAAGATGTGGATAAGCTAGAGACTTACGAATCAAGGAAAGAATATTCCACAACATCACTACAGTTATCATGAAAGGATAAGGATTCAAGGTTGTTAAGGATTAGCTGACACATGCATTCTAGAAGGCACTTAATTGAGGGAAACGCATGGCGACATTTGGCATATTCCTGGATAGTGGTAGAGCAATGATGAAAGGATTCCATCAGGCCTTCATAGGTGATGATGAACATTTAAGATGGAAGGAGAATGATTATTCTATGAGTATGATGGTCTTCGCAAGGGAAAAATGGAGATAAGTAAGGTTAGATAGGGAGTAGGAGAGTGTGTGAAAAATATGTAATGAAGAGTAAGCTCTGCTAGTGTGAACATTTCCACAAATGGGGATCTCTTGATGTAATCTTGGCTGCCATATTTTGGCTTATGAATATAATGAAGTGATTCTGAAACATTCGTGTGATAGATCTTGATCTGTGTATTTTTCCTTTATATTCATGTGTGTGGGTTACTGTGTTTTCTTAATCATTCTCATGGGTTGATTCTACTTTCCTTTAGTTGATCATGTTAATTTATGCTTGGAATGCATTAGATTAGGAGTTAGTGCTTACATCTTAAATCCCATGAATGAATGCACTTATTTTTGGTTATATTACATCCTCATGTTAAGAAGGAATGTTCTTATGAAGCTCACATAAAGGAGGGACTCGGTGCCTACGCGCGTCTTGGTTGAGCTTCTAGGACAAACTAGATGATATGATGTTGCGCTTGGGATTAGTTTCTTAAACAAGCGGTGATAATAGAGACTACATTTTGGATTCATTATGAGGACCTCTTTTTGAAGTTGTTGTGAGAATGGTGCATGATAACAGAGTGCTTGACCTTGGACAATGTCGAACCATGGCTCAAAAGCACGAAGGATGAGTTTACTCAAAGATTTAGTGATGGACCTGAGTTTGACGCACATAAATGGGTAGAAGAACATATGTATCATGAGTTATATGAGACCTTCTTTTGTTGTTTTCAGTGGAGTTGTATGAATGGATTTTGACGTATGCATCTAGATCAAGCTGGTACTATAGACCTCACGTATGGACCCAAGAGGAGTATTAGAGGCTGTATGATGTTTACTCATTTTAATTTTTCTTCCGTAACTTTTTCATGGCCTTGTTTTTTGTTTACTCATTTTAATTTTTCTTTCGTAACTTTTTAAGATGTGCTTTTTAAAAGCTAATAAATATCGTGCTCCAAACGGTACAAAACAGTAAAGTCATTTAGACAGCTGGGATGGTGATGGGACGGAGCATGGAAATTGACGAAAAGCTATTATTCGTTCTTATTTTTTTTGGGAAGCAAATAAGAAAAGTGCTCCGAACGGTACAGAAAAAAAACACCATGGAAATTGTGCCGTTGATGAAAAGCGAAGTATTCGGTGTTATAAAATGGGGTTTTGAGGCGTCTGTGCACAGCAATAAGACAGCTATTGGATGAGAAAGCGAGTGAGAGATGCATTCGAGCCATTTTCTGTTTTCCCATCTTCTGCAATGCGCAATGGCCCTGAGAATGCCTTCTGTCTTATGTCTCTGCACAGCAATAAGACATGAGAAGTGGTGCAAGCGAGTGAGAGAGATGCAGTGTGTCTCCTGAGAAAACCTTCCTCTGAAGCTTTGATTAGTGGATTCGACCCCGGTACCATGGACTTGCAAGGCAAATGGGATCCGTAGAGGATTTGGGGCAGAACTTGAGCCATTTTCCGTTTTCCCATCTTCTGCAATGAGAAACGACCCTGAATATGCCTTCGCTTTGCCGCGGCACTTTCTCTGCATGTTTTTCGCCGAGGAGGTCGAGATTTTCCGTTTTCCGATTCTCTGCAAGCGACGATGCCCTAGCAGGGTAAGCTTCTTCTTCTAATGCTCTGTATTTTTTAGTTATCTTATTGTGCGGTTTGTAAATGAGCAGAGCAGATCACATGAAATTCGTTTGCTTATGCTCTGTATTTTTACTATTCTTTTGTTCATTCTTCCTCAAATCATTTCCTGCGCATACAGATCCTTTCATTTTGGGACCAATTGACATCAGGTTGATCAGATTATCTTCGCAACATTTGAGATACATTTTAATCATTGCATTTCTTTCTACGAATCTGAGGTTATCACAGATTCACTCGTCAATGCGTTTTACTCGAACTCTGTGTGATGAGTTCGTATGCAGGTACCAGATCCTTTAGATTCTCCATGGCCTATATGTTGATCCATTCAGAATGGTTCATCATTTTCACCTATTGCACAGAACAGGGCAGAATGGGTAATCTCTGTAACAGAGCAGGGCACAACAGCCTTGGTGTGCTGTTTATATGCCATTTCATCTAACCATTGCTGTGCTGGTGTTGTTTATGTGTAGGTATTGCCAGGGGATTTCTTGGAATCAAACATTGCTGTGTTGTTTATATGCCATCTGATCTAACATTGGTGTGCTGGTGCTGTTTATGTGTAGGTGTAGGTGTTGCCAGGGAAACCACGAAGGCTCAAAAAAGAAGAAGAGGCAGGGATCTGCAGGCATGTCACCCTTACTCTCCATCATCTTCATGACTTTAGTTATATTAGTTTCTTTTCTCTAGATTGGGCGTCTAATCTGCTTAGATCGTTGTTCGTTAATTGTAAAATTACATTCATTTCGTTGCAATTAAACTAGTTATTGATGGATTTGTTTTCGTGATTTTATATAAATCAATTCAGAAAACAATGTAAACAGTTAAATTGTTTCCCGTCATCTGTTGGGTTGCCGTATTTATTCTATGCTTTTGACCGCCAGAAAAGAATGTAAACACTTAAATTTCTGTCCATCATCTGTTGAGTTACCTTCATTATGCTAGTTTTTGCCATGCTTCCCTTCTGTCAATTTATTATGCACAAATGTTCTGCTGCGCCTGGATTACTATGCCTCTAAATTTGGTTAGTTACAACGATATATTAGTTACAAAATGTAGGTGAAAATGTCCAGTTGTCATACCCAACTACGATTCATAGTAGAACTCAGTCTCTATATTATGTTATTCTCCTTTTGCTATTTGCCTAGATTTGAGATAATGTCTTTACACAGTGAAATGTTCTGTATTACCTATTAGTGCATTTACAAGGTTTACATTTTTCCTTTGTAGTTTGATATTTTTATGCCTAGTACTGGTTTTACTTTATACTCTGTATCTAAGATTTCACGTACTTGTTAGGCACTGCTATTAAACTGTTTATATCGTTGTTCTGTAATTGCAAAATGTCTCCCATTCTGTTGGGCTTAAATTTCTTATTGATGGATTTGTTTTAATTATATTTGGAAAAGAATATAAATTGAAATCGCTGTCTATCCTTCGCTGAGTTGTCTTCTTTATGCTAGTTTATCCTATCATTTTGATCATCACATCCTCTTTAATACTACATTTCCCATGCTAATTATTAGTCTATGAGTTTGGAATGGTGGGGTTAGTTACAACAATCTAATCTTCTTTATTTCATAATGTCCTTTAAGTTTTAATTTGTAAGTATCACTATGTTATACAATTGTTGAAATCGGTGCTTTTTCACTCCTAAATTGATGTAATATGCTAGTTTATTCTATTTTTTTCCTCATCACATCCTTTTTATTCTACATTTCCATGCCTATTTATTCTTCTATGAGTTTGGACTGGTGTGGTTAGTTACAACAATGTATTCTTCTTTATTTCATATTGTCTTTTTAGTTGTAATTTGCAAGTATGTATATGTTATACAATTGTTGAAACTGTGTTTTTCCTTACTAAATTGATGTAATATAGTGAATTCTCACAAAATTTATGTTTACAAATTTATTTTATTAATGTTATTATGAGTATCTTGGTGCAAAAATTATAACATCAAATTTTAATGGTATTAATTGAGTATTTATAATGAAACCAAAAAAGAGACCAAAAACAAAGACCAAGCTAAGAATGAATGGCCCACTATGAAGAGGATAAATATCATTAGAACATGGTATTAATCGAGCCTTTACACTATGAAGAGGATAAATATCGTTAAACATGGTATAAATCAAGTATTTACACTTAATAATAAACACCAAGTTAAGAATGAATGGCCCACTATGAAGAGGATAAATATCGTTAGAACATGGTATTAATCGAGCCTTTACACTATGAAGAGGATAAATATTATTAGAATATGGTATAAATCAAGTATTTACACTTAATAATAACACATTCTTTTGTTGAACAAATGCCATACTCTTGACTTGAATGATATTGGAAGAAATTTAGACAATGTTGCCTCATTTAGAATCTATCAATTATATAGATTGAGAGTTACACACATCTTGCACAACATCAAATTTTTCTATCAATTCTAACTTTTTGATCACAACAACAAATCTTTTCTATCAATTCTAACCTTTTGATCACCACATCCATTTTTATGCTACTTTTCCCATGAATTATTATTCTATTGTAGCTTCCCTTCTACGAGTTTGGATTATTGTGGTTGTGCTTGGATTACAACAATATATTCATTTTTATTTCATCATGTTTTTTAGTTGTAATATTGTGAGTATCACTATGTTATACAATCTTTTAAATTAATGCTTTTTCCCTCTTTAATTGATGTAATATGGTGAATTCTATAAACATTTAGGTTTTCAAATATGTATTTATTATTGTTATCAATAAGCCATTTTATTTTGGTTAGCATATAGCTTATGTTTTATATTTTTTTAAGGTATTTATAGGCATGTGTTGAGAGTCAATCATTATTAAATGTGTGATTTCAATTTTTAGCCATCTCTATATATTAAATTTGATAAAAAAAAAATAATAAATAAAAATTAGACAATGGGGGCTTAAAATGTAGCTTGGAAGGAAGAGGATAAATGGATTTTCGTGGTGGAGGGAAAAGGTTGATGGAAGAAAGGGGTTTTGAGGAGGAGCGAAAATGACGAAGGAAGGTGTTTGGAGGGAGGAGGGAAGAGGAGGAAATGATATTGAAGGTTGGAGGAAGGACGAGGAAGGTGTTTCGAGGAAGTGAGGAGGGGAAATGACTAAGGAAGCTATTTGGAGGGAGGAGGGAAGAGGAGGCAAGGATTTTTGAGGTTGGATGAAGGACGAGGAAGGAGGAAGGTGTTTGGATGGAATAGGGAAGAGGAGAAAAGAAGGGATTAGGAGGTAATAGGGAAGAGTAATCTAGAGGAGGGAAGAGGGGAAAGGAGGGATGGATGGAAGGAGGAGGGAGGAGGGAGGAGGGAGGGGGAGGAATCAAGGGGGTTTGGAGGTTGGGGGAAGGATGAGGAAGAGGTTTAGAGGAAGGAGGGGAGAGAGAGGAGGGAGGGAAAGAAGGAAGGGGAAAGAGGGGAGAGGAGGGAAGGAACAAAGGAAGAGGAGGGAGGAGGGAAGAGGAGAAAAGAAGGGATTATGAGGCAATAGGGAAGAGTAATCTAGAGGAGGGAAGAGGGGAAAGGAGGGATGGAAGGAAGGAAGAGGAGGGAGGGATGAGGTGGAATCAAGGGGTTTTGAGGTGAAGGACGAGGAAGAGATTTAGAGGAAGGAGGGGAGAGGGGGAGGAGGGAGGGAAAGTAGGAAGATGAACTAAGGATGGGGTTTGGAGGGAAGAGGGAAGAGGGGAGAGGAGGGAGGGAAAGAAGGATGAGGGAAGGAACAAAGGAAGAGGATGGAGGAGGGAAGAGGAGGACATAAGGGGTTTGGACGAAATAAGGAAGAGGAGAAAAGAAGGGATTATGAGGCAATAGGGAAGAGTAATCTAAAGGGGGGAAGAGGGGAAAGGAGGGATGGAAGGAAGGAAGAGGAGGGAGGAGGGAGGAGGGATGAGGAGGAATACAAAGTGGGTTTGGAGGTGAAGGATGGGGAAGAGATTTAGAGGAAGGAGGGGAGAGGGGAGAGGAGGGAGGTAAAGAAGGAAGAGGAAGTGAGGATGGGGTTTGGAGGAAGAGGGAAAAGGGGAGAGAGAAAGAAGGACGAGGAAGAGGTTTAGAGGAAGAGGGGAGAGGGAGAGGAGGGAGTGAAAGAAGGAAGAGGAAGTGAGGAAGGGGTCTTGAGGGAAGGGGAAAGAGGGAAGAGGAGGGAAGGAATGAAGGAAGAGGGGAGAGGAGGGAAGAGGAGGACATAAGGGGTTTGGACGGAATAGGGAAGAGAAATATGGAGGGAGAGGGAGAGGATGGATGGAAGGAATAGGAAGTGAGGATGGGGTTTGGAGAGGAAGAGGGAAGAGGGGAGAGGGAGAGGAGGGAGGGAAAGAAGGATATGAGGAAGAGGGAGAGGAAGAGGAAGGAGGGGAGAGGGGAGAGGAGGGAGGAAAGAAGGAAGAGGAAGTGAGGATGGGGTTTGGAAGGAAGAGGGAGGGAGGGAGATGAGGAGGGGGAAGAAGGAAGAGGAAGTGAGGATGGGGTTTGGAGGGAAGAGGGAAGAGGGAACATGGAAGAGGTGAGAGGAGGGAGGAAAGAAGGAAGAGGAAGTGAGGAAGGGGGGAAGAGGGGAGGGAAGAGGGAAAGAGAGGAAGAGGGGAGAGGGGAGGAGGGAAGGAATAAAGGGGAAGAGGTGGGAAAGGAAGAGGGGAGGGGGAGGAGGGAAGAGGAGGACATAAGGGGTTTGAATGGAAGGGAATAGGGAAGAGAAATATGGAGGAGGGAGAGGGAAGAGGAGGAATCAAGGGGTTTGGAGGTTCGGGGAAGGACAAGGAAGAGGTTTAGAGGTTAGAGGAAGGGGAGGGAAAGAAGGAAGAGGAAGGGAGGAAGGGGTTTAGAGAGGGAAGAGGAAAGAGGGGAGAGGAAGAATCAAGGGGTTTGAAGAATGTGAGAATGGTCGGGAAGAGGTTTAGAGGATAGAGGAAGGATGGAAGAGGGGAGAAAAAGTGAGGAAGGAGAGAAGAGGAGAGGGAAGGAGGAAAGAGGAAGAATCAAGGTGGTTTGAAGATTGTGGGAATGGTAGGGAAGAGGGGAGAGGAGGGAGGGAAATAAGGAAGAGGAAATGAGGAAGGGGTTTGGAAGGAGTAGGAGAGAGGGAGGAGCGAATAGAAAAGAGGAGGAAAAAAAGGAAGAGGAGGAAGGAGGGAAGAAGAAAACATAAGGGGTTTAGAGGGAATAGGGAAGAGAAATCAAGAGGGAAGAGGGGAGAGGAAGGATGGAAGAGGAGGGAGGAGGGAGGAGGTAAGAGGAGAAATCGAGGGGGTTTTGAGGTTTGTGGAACGAAGGAAATAAGTTTAAAGGTTAGAGAGTTTGAAAGTGTGGGAAGGATGGGCAAGAGGTTTAGATATTAGAGGAATGAGGGCAAAGGGGAGAGGAGGGAGGGAAAGAAGGAAGTGGAGGGAAGATGGAAAAGGAAAACATAAGTATTTTTAGGGAATAAGGAAGAGAAATTCAAAGGAAGGAAGGAAGAGGGGAGAGGAAAACATAAGGGGTTTTGAGGGAATAAGGAAGACAAATCCGTAGGAAGGAAGAGTGGAAAGGAGGGATGGAACAAAGGAAGGGGAGGGAGGAGAGAAGAGGAGGAATCAAGGGGGTTTTGAGGGAATAATGAAGATAAATTCTAACGAAGGAAGAGTGGAAAGAAGGGATGGAACAAAGGAAGGGGAGGGAGGAGAGAAGAGGAGGAATCAAGGGGTTTGGAGGGTAGGGGAAGGACGGGGAAGAGATTTAGAGGTTAAAGGATGGAGGGAGGGAAAGAAGGAAGATGAAGGGGTTTGGAGGGAATACGAAAGAGGGAGGAGGGAAAAGGGGAGGGAAGAGAGGAGAGGAGGGAAGGAAGGAAAGAAGAGGAGGGGGAAATAGAGGGAGGATGGAGGGAAAGAAGCAAGATGAAGGGAGTTTTAAGGGAAGACAAAAGAGGAGCAGATAAAAGGGGAAAGGAGGGAAGACAAAGAGGGAGGGAAGAGGGGAGAGGAGGGAGGAGGGAAGAGGATGACATAGGGGGTTTGGAGGGAATAGGAGGGATGGAAGGAAAGAAGTGGTTTGGAGGTTAGAGGGAATAGGAAAGAGGGAAGAAGAGGGAGGAAAGAAGAAGAGAAAGTGAGGAAGGGGTTTGGACGGAAGATGAGGGAAAGAAGGAAGGAACATGGTTTATGGAAGGTAAAGGGAGGAAGGGAGAGGGGAGAGGAGGGATGGAAGTAAGGAAGAGGAGGGAAGGGGAAAAGGAGGAAGGAAGGAAAGAAGTGGGAGTAGGAAGGGAAAGGGAGGGGGAAGAGGGGAGATGGATGGAAGGAAAAGGAGGGAGGAGGGAAGAGGATGACATAAGGGGTTTCAAGGGAAGACAAAAAGAGGAGGAGGGAAGAGGAGGGAAGGAAGGAAGAGGATGACATAAGGGGTTTGAAGGGAAGGAAAAAGAGAGAGGGAAGAAGGAAGAGGAGGGAAGAGGGAAGAGGATGATGGAGAAGATAAAGGGAGGAGGGAAGAGGAGGGAAGAGAAAATAGTGAGCAGGGAAGAGGGGATAGGATGAAGGGGTTTGGAGGTTTGGGGAAGGGGTTTAGAGGGAATAGGGAAGAGGAGAGAGGAGGTAAGGAAGGAATGAAGAGGAAGGGGTTTGGAGGGAAGTGGGAGGAGGGGAGAGGGGGGAGGAGGGGGAAGGATGAGGAGGGAAGAGAGAAGAGGAGAACAGTAAAGGGTTTTGAGGGAATATAAAAGACAAGGGAGGAGGGAAGAGGGGACAAGAGGAAGGGGTTTGGATGAAAGAGGAAAGAGGGAGGAAGGAATTGGGGAGAGGAGGGAAGGACAGAAGAGGAGGGATGAGGGAAGAGGCGGACATAAGGGGTTTGGATGAAATAAGGCCGAGTAATTACGAGGAAGATGTGTAGAGGTTAGAGGAAGGAGGGAAAGAAAGAAAGAAGAGGAAGGGATGGAGTTTGGAGGGAAGAGGGAAGAGGGAGGAGGGAAGACGAGGGAGATAGAAGAGGAAGACATAAGGGGTTTATAATAGGAATAGGGGAGAGGAGGGACGATGAGGAAAGAATGGGTGTGGAGGGACAAAAAGAAGGAAGAGGAAGGGATGAAGGTGTTTAGAAGTATAAGTAAGAGAGAGGGGAAGAGGGGTGAGGAAGGAAGAGAGGAGGAGGGAAGGAAGGAAGGAAGAGAGGGAAGAGGAGAAGAGGAGGACAAAAGGGCTTTGAGGGAATATGGAAGAGAAATGGAGGGGTTTGGATGGAAGAGGGAATATGAGGAAATAAGGGATTTTGAGGTTAGAGGAAGGATGGGGAAGAGCTTTAGAGGTTGGGCGAAGGAGGGAAGAGGGGAGATGAGAGATTAAAGGAAGGAAGAGGAGGAGGGAAAGGAAGAGGAGGAAAGAAGGGTTTGAGGGAATATGGAAGAGAAAGGGAGGAGGGAAAGGGGAGAGGTGGAAGGGGTTTGGAGGGTAGAGGAAGAAGAGGGGGAGGGAAGAGAAAATAGGGGGATGGAAGAGGAGGAAAGAAGGGGTTTGGAGGTTTGACGGGAAGAGGTTTAGAGGTTGGACAAAGGAGGGAAGAGGAGGGATGAGAGATTAAAGGAAGGAGAGGAGGAAAGAGTGAAGAGGAGGAAATAAGGGGTTTGGAGGGAATATGGAAGAGAAGGGAGTAAGGAAGAGAGAGGGAAGAGGGAGAGGAGAGGGAGAGGGGAGAGGGGGAAGTGGTTTGGAGGGAAGAGGAGGAAAAAAGGGGTTTAGAGGTTGGAGGAAGGAGGGAAGAGGAGAGAGGAGGGGGATAGAAGGAAGAGGAAGGGAGGAAGGATTTTTGAGGAAAGAGGAAAGAGGGAGGGGGGAGGGGAGGAGGGAAGGAAGAGGAGGGAAGAGAAAAAGGGGTTTGGAGGGAATATGCAATAAAAATAGAGGAGGGAAGAGGAGGTAAGAAAGGGTTTTGAATTTTGTGGAAAGAATAGGGAAGAGAAAGGAGGGATGAAAGAGGAGGGAAGAAAAAGGGGTTTGGAGGGAATAGGGAAGAGAAAAGGAGGGGTTTGGAGGTTCGAGGAATGATGAAGAAGAGGGGAGATTAGAGATCAAGGAAGGAAGAGGAGGAAAGAAGGGGTTTGGAGGGAATATGGTAGAGAAAGGGAGGAGGGAAGAGGGAAGAGAGAGGAGGGAAAAGGGGAGAGATGGAAGTGGTTTGGAGGGAAGATGAGGAAAGAAGGGGTTTGGAGGTTAAAGGAAGGACATGGAAGAGGTTTAGAGGTTGGACGAAGGAGGAAAGAGGGGAGATGAGAGAATGAAGGAAATAGAGGAAATAAGTGGTTTGGAGGGAAGACAGAAGAGGGAGGAGGGAAGAGGGGAGAGTGGAAGTGGTCTGGAGGGAAGAGGAAAGAATGGGTTTGGATCTTAGTTCAAGGATGGGGAAGTGGTTTAGAGGTTGGAGGAAGGAGCGAAGCAAAGAAGGGGGGAGGGAAAGAAGGAATAGGAATGGAAGAATGATTTTTGAGGGAAGAGGAAAGAGGGTAGAGGGGAGGGGTAAGAGGAGGGAAGAGGAGGGAAGAGTAGGAAGGAATGGGTTTTAAGGGAACAAAGAGAAAAGGGAAGAGGGAAGAGGGAAGAGGGAAGAGGAGGTAAGAGAGGGTTTGTAGTTTTGAGGAAGGAATAGGGAAGAGAAAGGAAGGAATAAAGATGAGGGAAGAGGGAAGAGAAAGAAAGAAAGAATTAGGAGGCAATATGGAAGAGAAAGGAGGGAAGAGGTAAAAAGAGGGAGGAAGGATGAGGAGGAAACAAAGGGTTTGGAGGTTAGAGGAAATAATAGGGAAAAGAAAGTGAGGGAAGAAGGGAGAGGAGGGAAGAGGAGGAATCAAGGTGGCTTTGAGGTTGGGGAAGGACGAGGAAGATATTTAGAGGTTAGAGGAATGAGGGAAGAGGGGAGAGGTAATGAAGGAAGAGGAAGGGATGAAGGGATTTAGAGGCAAGAGAAAGAGGGAGAAGGGAGGAGGGGGTGGAGGTAAGGAAGAAATGAAGAGGAGGGAGGAGAGAAGAGAAGGACAAAGGGTTTGAAGGGAATAGGGAAGGGAAAGGGAGGAGGGAAGAAACGGAGAGGAGGTATGGAAGAAAGGAAGAGGAGAGAAGAGGGAGGAGGAGGAAAGAAGGAGTTTGGAGGGAATAGGGAAGAGTGGTGAGGAGGGAGGGAAATGGTGAAGAGGATGGGAGGAAGGGGTTTGAGGGAATAGGGAAGAGGGGAGAGGAGAGGGAAAGAATGAAGAGGAAGGGAGGAAGTCGTTTGGAGGGAGGACGAGTGAAGGAAGGTGTTTGGAGGGAAGAGGTAAGAGGGAGGAAGGGTTTTGTAGGGAATAGGGAAGATCGAGAGGGGGAAGAATGAAGGGGAAGGGAGGAAGGCATTTCTGAGGGAAGAGGGAGAGGGGAGAGGGGAGAGGGGGAAGGAAGAGGAGGGAAGAGGTAAGAGGAGAAAAAAGGGTTTTGAGGGAATATGAAATACAAATGGGGGAGGGAAGAGGAAAGAGGGAGGATTGAAAAACTAAGAGGAGGAAGGGGTTTGGAGGGAAGAGGGAAGTGGAGGAAATAAGGGGTTTGGAGGTTGGAGAAAGGACGGTGAAGAGCTTTAGAGTTTGGATGAAGGAGGGAAGAGGGGAGAGGAGGGATAGACAAGAAGGAAGAGGAAGGGAGGAAGGAGTTTGGAGGGAAGAGGAAAAGGGAGGAGGGAGGAGGAAGGAAGGAAGGAAGATAGAAGAGGAGGACAGAAGGGGTTTGGAGGAAATAGGGAAGAGAAAAGGAGGAGGGGTTTGGAGGGAAGAGGAAAAAGGGAAGAGGAAATAAGAGAAAAGAAGGGGTTTGGAGGTTAAACGAAGGATGGGGAAGAAGTTTAGAGGTTGGATGAAGGAGGTAAAAGGAGGGAGGAGGGAAAGAAGGATGAGGAAGGGAAGAATGAATTTTGATGGAAGATGAGAGATTAAAGGAAGGAGAGGAGGAAAGAGGGAAGATGAGGGGGTAAGGGAAGA
The DNA here is from genome assembly GCA_018340775.1 of Taxus wallichiana var. yunnanensis. Lineage (NCBI taxonomy): Eukaryota > Viridiplantae > Streptophyta > Pinopsida > Cupressales > Taxaceae > Taxus > Taxus wallichiana. Next base: position 758,769,822 of record CM031244.1, read on the forward strand.
GGGGATAGGTGAAAGGGGTTATGAGGGAAGAGGGGGAAAGAAGGGGTTTGGAGGTTAGAGGAAAGGATGGAAAAGAAATTAAGAGTTTCGAGGAAGGAAGGAATAGGGGAGAGGAGGGAGGGAAAGAAGGAAGAGGAAGGGGAGGAAAGAGTTTGGAGGGAAAAGGAAAGAGGCAAGACGGGACAACGTAGAGGAGGGAAGGAAGAGGGGGGAGGAGGAAAGAGGAGGACAAAAGGGGTTTGAGGGAACATGAAATAGAAAGGGAGGAAGGAAGAGGGATAAGGAGGGATGAGGGAAGAGGTGGCGGGAAAGGGTTTGGAATTTCGAGGAAGTAACAGTGGAAGAAAAAACGAAGGAAGAGGAGGGAAAATGGAAGATGGAAGATCATGAAAGAATGGGTTTGGAGGGAATAGGGAAGATAAAGGGAGGAGGGAAGATGGAAAATGAGGGAGGAGGGGACATGGATGAATGAAAGGGTTTGGAGTTTTGAGGAAAGAACATGGGAGAAAAATGGAGGAGGAAAGAAGGGAGTGGAGGAAAAGAAGTAAGAAGAGGGAGGAGCGAAAAGGAGGACATAAGGGTTGTGGAAGAAATAGTGTTAAGAAATACAGAGGAGGGAAGAGAGGAGGGATGGAAGGAAGAGGAGGGAGGAGGAGGGAAGATGAGGAATCAAGGGGCTTTGAGGTTAGGGGAAGGATGCAGGAAAGGTTTAGAGGTTAGAGGAATGATGGAAGAGGGGATAGGAGGGAGGAAAAGAAGGAAGATGGAGGAAGGTGTTTCAAGGGAAGAGGAAAGAGGGAGGAGGGAAGAGTGGGGAGGAGGGTAGAAAATAATGAAGAGAAGGGAGGAGAGAAAAGGAGGACATAAGGGGTTCATAGGGAATACAGAGGGGAAAGGGAGGAGGGAACACATGAGAGGAGGGATGGAAGGAAGGAAGAGGGATGAGGGAAGAGGGAAGAGGAGGAAAGAAGTAGTTTGGAGGGAATATGGAAGAGTGGAGAGGAGGGAGGGAAATAATAAAGATCAATGGAGGAAGGGGTTTAGAGGGAATAATGAAGAGGGGAATGGAGGGAAAGAAGGAAGAGGAAGGGAGGAAGAAGCGTTTGGAGGGCAGAAGAAAGGGGGAGGAGGGAAGAGGGGAGAGGAGACAAGGAAGAGGGAATAGGAAGAAAATGTAGGAGGGAAGAGGAGAGAGAAGGGATGGAAGGAAGGAGGAGGGAAGAGGGAAGAGCAGGAAAGAAGGGGTTTCAGAGGTTAGAGGAAGGATGGGGAAGTATTTAAAGGGAATTGGGAAGAGGGTAGTGTTATCCCAATTTTATCCCCTCGAAAAAAATTGGTCAAACACGACCCTACACAAAAAATTCTAAGGGTCGACTTTGTCCGTGAGCCCACATTCAAATCCAACAATCAAGGAGAAGGCATACTCAAAATAAAGGAGCAAGGTCGAAAAATGGGGCCGAACGGCATCAAAGGAGATCAGACCTCGATAGAAGAAGATCGAATCAAGAAGCTCGAAGTTTTCAAACTTAGCCACAAACAAGTTGAATCGGGCGAAAAGTAGACTCGAGGAGGGTGCCATGTGTCATCTCGCCGCAATTCCAAAAGATGCATCAAAAAGGCAGCTCCCAAATGAGCGTGAAACTTCCACATGTCCCAAGTCCAAAAAGGAGATAGTCGGCAGTTGAAAAGTCTCAAGGCTAGCGGAAGCCTCGACGTGTCTCATCGACACAACACCAAGGCTCGGTCCAAATAGTGAGTTCCCAAATGAGCGCGGGCTCGCCATGTGGTCAGAGTAAAAAAATAGGACAGAGCCGGTCGTAGAATCGACTAAGTATTGAAAGGACAGTGGAAAAGAACCACGTGTCAGCTCGGCACAATTTTAAAAGTTAGAGCCCAAGACAAAACTCAAACTAGCACCATCTCTCAACTTATCTAGGGTTTGACAGAAGTCAAATGGCAGTGGGCCCAAATTGGCTAAGTATAAGAGTGTCGGTGAAGCCCCCACATGTCTCAATGGTGCAACTTCAAAGGAAGGATCAAGAGCAGAGGCTCCAAATTTGTGCCAACCCTCCACGTCTCCAAAAGTAAAAAAGGAGGACAAGAGCCTACCATTTAAATCGACTAAGTATGAAAGGACTGGCGAGAAGCCTCCATGTGTCTCAACGACATACTTTCAAGGGTCAAAGCCAAAGGTGGTCCCCCAAACGAGCGCAGAGCTTCCACGTATCCCAGGCCCAAAAGAAGAAGTCAATGGGCAAAACCGACCATTGAAAAGTCTAAACAAAGTAGAACCAACGGAAGGTGCCATGTGCCTCAACGACGCAAATTCAAAAGGGCGCAACTCAAAGAAGGATCCTGAACTAGCGCCAATCCGCCACGTGGTCAAGAGCCAAAAGGTTGAACCGACCCCAAATCGGCTAAGTATAAGAGAACCGACGGAAGGTGCCACATGTCGACTCGACGTAACCCCAAAGGTAACATTCAGAGGGACAGTCCCAAATGTGCACTAGCTCTCCATGTGTCTCGGGTCAGACATATGGCCCCGCTAAAAAAAGGGACTTAGCCAAAACACAAAGAAACAAAGGAAAGCCGCAGAAGGAGCATCCTCTTCGGCTCAACTTCAAATGTGAAATCCAAAAGCAGTCCACAAACGTTTGCTAGCTTTACATGTGGTAGTGTTTCAAGTCAAAGTGGGAAGGTGGGCCATCGGAGGCAGTTTGAATGTTCTGTTTTTTTTGAAAAGGCGTAAAGTATAAAAGTAAGCCGAACCTCTGCCGATGCCAGAGAAGCCACATGTCAGGCCTAAATTACAAGGGGGCCAACAAGCCTGGGGAAGACCTTTGCTAAAGTGGAAAATTCAGGTTGACAAGCCCGAAGATGACTTTAGGGATATATTAAGTTAGGGGGCCACAGGATTTTTTTGCATCTTTTTCAATTTCGCAAAAGCCCTAGTTTGTGTAAGGGCGGGCTGCGGGATATTTCTTGCCAAGAGGAAAAATGTAAGGATGTGGGCTTGTGGGAGGATTTTAGGAAAAAGTACATTTCAGACATGCAGGGTTGTGGGAGGTTTTGTGATTTTGCATCTTTTCGCAAAACGTGCATTTTGTATTTTCGGCCATGATTCGCTTTTACAAAGGTTACGTTTCACCATTTTTCATTCTCAATGCAAAATCTTTACACGGCCATATCTTTTGAATAGTAGCTTAGATTTGAGCAAGAGAAGACTTTTTGGAAAGGTCTCGACCTCGTCTATGCCATAGGAGCTTGAAAATTTAATTTTGACAAGGTTAGGTGTGTGAAAAATTTGAAAACATCTTTTAGGCCACTAATGCAAAATCCGATTGCTTCAACTACCATGATCAAATTTGATTTGATCCGCCGCTCTTCCTTCTTCAACATGCCAAACAAACATAAAGAGGTAGAATAGGAAGATTGTAGGTGGATTTGTAGGGGAACTGATGGTTGGTGGTTGGATTTTAAGAGCAGAGTCAAGTTTCTCTTCTCTCTCTCTAGTTTTCATTATCTATTTATTGTAATCACTTCTCATTTTGAGAAGGGGGAGACATTTTGGGATATGGGGAAACTCTGTCAAAGTTTTTCCCGACTCCATTTGAGCTGTAAGCCTTCTCCTATGCCTGAAAAGTGTATTTGTGCCTCTGAGCACCCATGTAATGGTCCGTGCACCTCAAAGAGAAATAAAATCATATTTTTGTGGTGTTATTCAACCCTTTGCATTGTTTTGTTGTTTCTCTGTGCCTCTCCATTTCGTGTTTTCTTCCTATGCATGTGTTTCTCTTTTCTAGGTGTAAGATGACATGTTTCGTGGAGTTTCGATGGTGGATTTGGATCTGGGTCTGTGTCACTTTTGTCTGACCTCCCTCATCTCCTTTTTCCCCTGTTTCATCTTCCCTCAACAGAGTATCTCCCCACTTCCTTTTCTGGTGTATCACCGCTTAGTGTAGGCTCTCTTTCACCCTCTCTCTCTCCCGTCCCTGGAATGGTTAGATTAGGATTAGATTAGTTATGCCTGCACTAGAGTAACTGGTGGCAGGTAGTTTATGAACAAGGAACCAACCTTCTCTAGAGGGCCATCTCAAGTTTTGAAAGTTCCATAGCTTGAGAGATGGTCCAATGTTGTGGAATCAAAATGAATGTCCCACTCAGATACCAAGCCATTCAGGGGTGCTTGTGATTTTACACTAACAATTTTTGCACACCCAGTGGGATAGGTCTTAAGAGCCTTACCACTTCATCGTAGTAGGCTAGTGTGTTCCTATTAAGATTCAACCTTTTGAGGCATATGCAATCACATCTGGGGAATCCATCTGGTCAATGACCCATTCTCTGAGTTGCAGACCTTTTCCATCCATTTCCACCCATCCTCATTCATATTTCTTTCCACATCTTTCATATTCTACCATTCATGAAGTTGTCATGGCATCATGACTTCATTCCCCTCATGGAATTCACATTCACACCTACAAGGCTAAGAGTGCATCTGCCTCCAACGTATTTCACGACTCCTCTAGATCAGCATTATGATCAGATCCAAGACCATTATGCCTACCCATATGAGCAAGGTCAAAACTAGTTTGGCCATGAAGCTTATCAAGAACAAGGGGATGCATACAACGGTACAACTACACACTGGAGGATGCTGATTTACAAGAGGAGATTAAAAAATTGGAGGCACGCATGGTGCATTCAAGGGTTACAACACAAATGAAAGCCTTCAAGATTGGCTACAGGATACCTTGTCCATGGGCCAACCCTTTGCCAAGACATTACAACCCTAAGGAGAAGATCGACTTCATGGTTGAAATGCTACCTCACCTTGCATAGTGGATTGAGGATATTGAGGCATATGAGCAAAGTGTGAGAAAACCTTGTCAATGTGTAATTCAGTCACCAGCTCCTTTTCCTTTGTTTTCTCTTTCTCAAACTCTATCATCGCAATAGTGTCATGAGTCTAGCTTCCCATCTACTACCCCTAGCGCTGAATTCCCTTCTCCATCCCCTATCCTTCCATCTCACCTCAATTCTTCTCCCCTTTTCCCTTCCGGATTCAAGTCCCCTCTGCCTAGTTGTACCATAAATGAGCAACCCTACCAACACCCATTCCCCAGCCAATGTCATCATGTTCAACGAATGTAGGATAGTTGAAGAATGGCGTGACTCATGTGACTCCGACTGGGAAGAGGAAATCATACAGGTGCCTGTTCCAGAGAAAAATCAATTATCTCTAAAGGACGTAGTTTTGAAGGAGACTAAGTAACTTGTAGAGGCAAAACCATGGGTGCCATAGCTTCGTGCCCCAACCTACAAGTGCTCCCTTTAAGAAGGAAACCCATATAGTTCTCAGAGGCTCCAAGTGCGGAGCGGGTCATAGAAGAACCTTCAGTTCTTCCTCCTACTTTGTCCCCTTAAAGCTCTAATTTCAAAGAAGAGTTTGAGCTTTCAAAATTCATGCTTGAAGAAGAGGGGAAGCATGGTGAGCAAGTTTTGGATCAGGAGGACACCATGGAGGAGGTTGAGCACATGCAACAACACAACAAAGAGGTAGACTATCTTTCAGACTTGGAAGATTGCTTTGATGGAGAGGATCCTGAGAAGATAATATCATTTGCTCCTCCATCATTTAACTTCCAAGCACATGAGCCTACTGCCATGAAGGAGACCATTCAAGTACAATAGCCTGCACTTCATAACAGCCCTCTGGAACCAAGGTTGGAAGATATGAATCTTCCATGTTCTTCATAGGAGAAGGAAGGGAAGGAGCAAGAGGATGTCATCATCTCTCCCACACCATCCACCCAAGAAGGTCAGCAAGAAGACTCGATTCTTGGAGTTGAAATTCAGAACCATGGGCACATCCATCGCATCAGACCATGCCCAATCAGGTACTTGGCTTCATTGGAACCAAGAGAGAAGCCAAAACTAGTCATGCCCACGTAGGGCATGATGATGAGTATCAAAGTACTAAGGATCAGCTGCAATGCCTCTTCAATCCAAATATAGAGCAACTAAAAGAGGTATTTGTTTTGTTTCGAGTTGACACCTTGATGATTTGGGTAGAGGATCGGTTTATAGTCAGTTTCTCACTCATATAAGCAGCCATATTCAGTATCCAACCATTTTCATGGCTGCTAGTTGTGAGAAAGGGAAGCTTCTTCCCCCTACCAGTTGTAGGATTTGTTTGAGTCCCCTTTCTCTCTTGTTTAGTGTAGGAGTTAGTATAGATTTTTCTTTCAGTAAAATAAGTGCTTGTGCACACTGCATGTTCCACTTGGAGCATATATGATTTTCAGTTTTGTACATAGTGTGTGTTGTGGTGTTTTTTTTCTCATGCACAGGATGTTGGAAGCAGCGGGGTGAGTTCAGGGTCAGCTCTAGTTCCAACAGTTTCCAAGTGGCTCAGGGATCATATTTTCAAAGTTCAAAGTAGATTTATGCTTACCAGGAAGAATACATGCCTAATGGATGCTTCAAGGCTACTGGTCTCTTCATCTAGCAAATAGATGTCCCTATGAGTTGCCAAATTGTTATCCCAATTTTTCCCCCCAGTAAAATTGGTCAAACACGACCCTGCACAAACAAAAATCTAAGGGTCAACTCATGTCCTACGAGCCCAAATTCAAATAAAAAAATCAAGGAGTAGGTAGACTCTGAATCAAGGAGCAAGGTTAGAAAATGGGGCCGAATGACGTCAAAGGAGATTAGACTTGACAGAAGAAGATTGAATCAAGAGGATCAAAGTTTTTGGACTTAGCCGTATATGAGTCAGCTCGGGCCGAATAGCAGACTCGCAAAAGGTGCCATGTGTTATATCGACGCAATTCTAAAAGATGCATAAAAAAGACAGGTCCCAAATGAGCAGTTGAACGTTGAAAATTTTTAAGGCAGTGGAAGCCTCCACATGTCTCATCGACGCAACACTAAGGATGGGTCCAAAGAGTGGGTTCCCAAATGAGCGTGGGCTGGCCATGTAGTTAGAAAAAAAGGGGACAAAGCCAGTTGTAGAATTGGCTAAGTATAGAAATTCTAGCGGAAAAGAACCACGTGTCAGCTCGGCACAATTTTAAAAGTGAGAGCTCAAGGCAGAAACTCAAACTAACACCAAATCTTCATGTGTCTAGGGTCCGATAGAAGTCAAATGACAGTGGGCCCAAATCAGCTAAGTATAAGAGTGTTGATAAAAGGCCCCACGTGTCTCAATGGTGTAACTTCAAAGGAAGGATCAAGAACGGAGGCTCCAAATTTGCGTCAACCCTCCATGTATCCAAAAGTAAAAAAGGGGGACAAAGCTGGCCATTTAAATTGACTAAGTATGAAAGGACCGGAAAAATCCTCCATATGTCTTAGCGACGCACCTTCAAGGGTTAAAGCCAAAGGTAGTTCCCCAAACGAGCGTGGAGCTTCCACGTGTCCTAGGCCCAAAATAAGAAGTCAAGGGGCAGAACCGGCTGAAAAGTATAAACAAAGCAGAGCCAGTGGAAGGTGCCATGTCCCTCAACAATGCAAATTCAAAAGGGTGGCCCAAAGAAGGATCCTGAACTAACGTTAATTTGCCACGTGGTCAGAGCCCAAAGTTTGAACTAACCCCAAACCAGCTAAGTATAAGATAACCCACGAAAGGTGCCAAGTGTCGACTCGGCACAACCCCAAAGATAAAATCAAGAGGGACAGTCTCAAATGTGTGCCATCTCTCTATGTGTCTCGGGTCAGACATATGGCCCCGCCAAGCAAAAGGTACTTAGCCAAAACACAAAGAAACAGAGAAAAGCTGCAGAAGGAGCATCGTGTCTCTTCGACGCAACTTCAAAAGAAAAATCCAAAAGTTGTCCACAAACGCATGCTAACTCTACACGTGGCAGTGTTTCAAGTCAAAGCGGGAAGGCGAGCCATTGGAGGCAGTTTGAATTTTTTGGTTTTTATTTTGAAAAGGCATAAAGTATAAAAGTAAGCCAAACCTTCGCCGATGCCTAGAGAAGCCACATGTCAAGCCTAAATTGCAAGCGGGCCTACGGGCCTGGGGAAGACCTTTTACCAAAGTAGAAAATGTGGGTCGGCGGGCCCGAAGATGAATTTTGGGAAATATTACATTGTAGGGCCGCGAGATATTTTTGCATCTTTTTCCACTTTCACAAAAGCCTAGTTTGCAAGGGTGGGCCCACGGGCCCACGGGAGATTTCTTGCCAAAAGGAAAAATGTAAGGATGCGGGCTTGTAGGGGGATTTTAGGAAAAAAGTAAATTTCGAACATGCAAAGTTGCGGGAGGTTTTGTGATTTTGCATCTTTTCACAAAACGTGCAATTTGTATTCACTTTGCAAAGGCTACGATTCACCATTTTGCACGGTCTCAATGCAAAATATTCAGACAGCTATATCCTTTGACTGGTAGCTCAGATTTGAGCAATATAAGACTTTTTAGAAAGGTCTCAACCTCGTCTATGCCATAGGAGCCTGAAACTTTAATTTTGACGAGGTTTGGTGGGTTAATAATGGGAAAACATCTTTCAGGCCATTAATGTATAATTTGATTGCTTCAACTACCAGATCAGATCTGATTTGATCTGCCACTCTTCCTTCTTCAACACGCCAAACAAACATAGAGAGGTAGACTTGATAGATTGTAGGCAAATTTATAGGGGCATTGATGGTTGGTGGTTGGATTTTAAGAGCGGAGTCGATTTTCTCTTCTCTCTCTCTGGTTTTGATTGTTTATATATTGTAAACACTTCTCATTTTGAGAAGGGGGAGACCTTCTCTGGGATGTGGAGAAACTCTGTCAAAGTTGTTTCCCGACTCCATTTGAGCTGTAAGCCTTCTCCTATGCCTGAAAAACATATTTGTGCCTATGATCACCCATGTAATGGTCTGTGCACCTCAAAGAGCAATAAAATCATGTTTTTGTGATGTTCTTCAACCCTTTGCATTGTTTTGTTGTTTCTATATGCTTCTCTATTTTGAGTTTTCTTCTTGTGCATGTGTTTCTCGTTTGTAGGTGTAAGATGACGTGTTTCGTGGAGTTTCGATGGTGGATTTAAATCTGGGTCTGTGTCACTTTTGTCTGATCTCCATTATATCCTTTTCCCCCTATTTCATCTTCCCTCAACAAAGTATGTTGCCACTTCTTTTTTCTGGTGTATCACCGCTTAGTGTAGGCTCTCTTTCACCCTCTTTCTATGATCAGGGGATATTTTTCAAAGTGTCAAAAGTTTCCTAAACTTCACTAGACCATGCCAGTGTAGTAGAGCCTTAAGAGAGCTTTCTGAAGACTATAATAACATGAAAAACAGACACTCTGAGCTCAAGTTATGTCCGGTCAAAGTTCAATCAATAGGGAAGTCAACTTTTGTCAACATGTCAACAAGTGGACCAATGACAAGGTGACACATGGAAATTGGCGACAAGGAAAAATTGATGCTCTTGAATTTTTGAAAAATTAGTTCCATGGTATATAGATCCTCGCAATCTTTCTGACGCATTTTGAACGGACCAAATCTGAGTTCTGTATGCGAAAGATATGCATAGTCAAAGTTGTGGTCAAATGATGATGTGACACACTCTAACGTGGACAAATGACATATTATGGACGTGAAACTTGGCATGTTTTTAGTAGTTTTGGATTTAAAATAATAATAATAATATTTTATTTAATCCATTCCATGAGAATAAGCCTAATCTCATGGGAGAAGGAGGATTTTATGGACAAAAAAGCTATTTAAAGGCTTATCCTATCCCTTTCCCACCAAGTGTGCGGTCAATGGCTAAATTGTGCACTTAAACCTATGGAAAGGGTGATTTGAACCCAACACCTCATTTAAAAAGATATGCAGCCTTACCAATCCGCCACCCTCTTGGAAGTGATATAAATAAAGCTCACTTGTATTTGTAATAAACAAGTGTCAGGTCTGTGTCAAGCCAATAAGCAGACAATTTTGGAAAAATGCAATTTTGAGGCACTTCCACTCAAAACCAGATCTTAAGTTATATACAAAAGTTGTTCAGAATTTTGAAACCATCATAATGGTTTGATCATTTATCTAATTTGGAGCTTCTGTAATAGAGTTATGTTCTGTTAAAGTCACACAAAGGTGTAGAACCAAAGGGAGACACTGCTGCAAGTGCATCAGGAAGGTGAAGGACATAGGTGAGGTCCATTAACATTTTTCAAAGGTATGAAACATAGTCTTACAGGTTTTTTATTCATTATTGGTTAATGTAAATGTTATTGTATTTACATTTTTAACATTATTAATGGATCGATTCACCATGAACCCCGGGACGTAGGAATTCTGAACCCCATAAACAATTTGGTGTTTCTTTCTGATTTTTATTTTTAGTTCCTGATATTTGAAAGTAATTTAAATTCAGAATATGAATATGGATGCAACTATAATCAGCAATCGATAAAATTAAAAAATTGATTAAAATCAAGAAACAATGATTTTTGGGGCTTCGATCAAACAAGTGAAATTTTGAGTAAATTGCAAACTTAATTTCAGTTTGAATTCAGTCTTAAATCAGATTCTAATCAATTTTTGGAAGTCTAAAATCCTTTTAAGTTGATTAAAATTGAAGATCCTTTGAAATGATTAAAAGTGTTAATTTCAAGCACCCGTTTTCAGATCATTCTCTCTCTCCTTATTCCCTTGAAATGGTTAGATTAGGATTAAATTAGTTATTCCTGCACTAGAGTAACTGGTGGTAGGTTGTTTAGGAAGAATGAACCAACATTCTCTGGAGGGCCATCTCAAGTTTTATAAGTCCCACAGCTTGAGAGATGGTCTAATGTTGTGCAATCACATCGAATTGCCCACTTAGATACCAGGCCATTCGGGGTTGCTATATTTTTGCACTGACAGGTAGAGGAAAGAGGGAAATAATGAAGATGAAGGGAGGATGGGGTTTGGATGGAATAGGGAAGAGGGTAGAGGAGAGTGGGAAAGAAGGAAGAGGAATGGAGGAAGGCATTTGGAGGGAAGAGGAAAGAGGGACGAGGGACGAGCGGAGAGTGGGGAAGGAAGGAAAAAAGAGAAGGGAAGAGGGAAGAGGAGGTAAGAGGAAAGAGGGAGGATGGAAGAGGAAAGAGGGAGGAGGGAAGAGGGGATAGGAGGAAGGGTTTTGAGGGAATAGGAAAGAGTGAGGAGGGAAGAGGAGGAAAGAAGGGGTTAGGAGGTTGGAGGAGGGACGAGGAGGTTTAGAGGTTGGAGGTAGGAGGGGAGAGGGGAGAGGAGGGATGAAAAGAAGGAAGAGGGAGGAGGGAAGAGGGGATAGGAGTGAAGGAATGAAGGAAGGGAATGGAGGGAAGGAAGGAAGAGGAGGACAAAATGGGTTTGGATGGAATAACGAAGAGAAAGGGAGTAGGGATCTTTAGGGAAGAGGAAAGAGGGAAGAGGATTTGGAGGAAAGACGGGGTTTTATCTCCTTAAGCATTTAAATTTTGGTGGGCACACTTGTTTTATCTCCTTTATTTTACATTTGAATTAGAAGGGGTATTAGTTGGCACTTAAATATTACCAACTCGGTAGACTCATGGAAGCAATGCCCAATGCATTGCGGGGTATATGCTCATCCGGGAACTCAGACATCCCCGACCCATTTTTCATTAGTGCAACTTTGGTTTCCATCCCCGGGTTATACCTTCAGAAATTTTGGTGATTCTATGCACAAATGTCCCGTGGGACATTCGGGCCCTTCAAACACATGTTGGCTGGCTTGAATTCAAACTTGACTCGATTGGGCTCGGGGTGCTAAGAAAATTTCTTTCTTCTACCATTATTGATGGTTTTACTCAATCATGAAAGGTTGGATCCCTTTAATAACCTAGATTTGCCACATCTTTGTCTCTCTATTCTTAAGCACTTCATTTTCCTGTCATAATTTGGCTAAGTCTCGCTCTCTAGTGGCTTGTGCACTGGCTCGATGGATTGAGTTCTTCGCCATAACCCCACAGCCTAATTTTCTAGTGTTTGATAGCTTGAATGCTGAGCCATTCTTATTTGGAGTGGTCCATTTTACTATTGAGTTTCACTTCGCTACCTACTATGATGGTTCACCATCGCTGATAAACTCAGGGAGCCTAGATACTTTGCGACCTGTCTGAGCCGACCTTCTACGAACCGGGTCACCTTATAATTTACTCCAATCATGTAATTGATGAACAACTTATCTTTTCACTACGTGAACTTGATGGCTCAAATGAATCATAATTTGGTGTCCGCATGGAATAGCTCATTTTCTGTAGGATATGAAATCGATGGGATGCTTGAATAACTAGTGCATTACCGCTATGGTATGATCTCGTCACTGATCTCATAACTCGCTTAAAATGTAGAAAGAGATAAAAGCATGGCTCGATAAATATTATACCGCTTGGTTCCTTCACAACCAGCTTGATCTTGATCTTGGTGAAGAAATAGCTTGTTTTTTTCACAAGCTCAATGATTTCTGAATTAACTCTACGCATACCCAATTTTCCAATTCTTAAAAATAGCTCGGTGAACCTTATTCTCAGCTCACTCCTTCATATGCACAAGTCACCTACTTGCATAATTACTCTGCCTTAAAAATTTCTTAATTTAGATTCTTGGATAAGTTTGGCCTTAGCTTTGATGTTGGCTTCGAATACGATGGTAAGTCTTCAATCGCCTATAGCTTGGTGATTTGTTGCCTTGAATGCCTATTCGATAATTAGCTTGGCCTCAAAACTTAGCAACAACTGCAGGGTTTCTTCCATATAGAGCTCAGTTGCATGGTACAAATAGTTGGGCAAAGGAGTAACTTAGTTTGCCTTTTATATCATTGGAGCGACTTGAAATTTCAAATGCATAACTTAATATTTATTACCACAGCTCAAACTTTGTTATTATGAACCCAATGCAATGTTGGCTAGCCCAATGCACCACAATTCTAGCTTATAAGATAACTTAGCCTATTTTTATAAAAAATTGGTTGTTCTCAAGAGCAACAACCTTGCAATGCTTCCTGCTCACTCCATTATTTCAAATGCATCTCGATCTTATAAAGGAATGGCATCAGCCAACTATGTATTTTGGTTTACATCCAAATGGCTCCGTGTAAATTATAATAACTTGGCCCTTTATGTTCGATGGGAAACATCGATTCATATATACAGCCCCTGGAAATTTGAGCCCAATCTCAATAATACTAACTTGATCTTATCGAATAGCTCACCGATATTTTCACATACTTAAGCCACCCTCAAAATATGTCGATTTGTGAAGGATAAGCTCTGAACTTCTAATCAACAAACAACTTGGCCCAAATGCTCTTAATGCAATTAGTTGGCTTGGGCATGTGCTTGATGGGTTAGATACTCAAAGTAACTCGAATTTAGTCCTCCAAATGGTTTCATTCACCTAATAGGGGCCTGAGTGCAACCCAATTAGGCTTATCTTATTGCTCCATTGCATGATCTTGCCCCTCTGAAGAATACACTACTTACTGAACTTGACTTGATGTTGTATTCAAAGAGCTCGGTCCTTGTTATGTAGTAGCTAGCTCAATCATCAAAGGTAATTCAATCCTCCAAATAGCTTGGTTCACACTTGTTGTAGCTTCATTATGTAAACAATGGGACCGGTCTCAACAATACTCTGTCTGCAAAATATTTCAATTTATGTTTAATGGTTCGTTTAATCTTTCTGATAACTCAGGTCACCAATGAAACTTTTGGATTTCTTAGGTGTATCAGAACCTCATGGAGATGACAAGGTTATAGAATTTTTCCTTTTTTCCTTAAGGTGGGCCTCCTAAATATCTACAACATAGGCATCTAACCAAAAAAAAATTCAAAATTCCCATCATTTATAATGGGTGACAACAGTTGGCTCTTTCTGGGGACATGGATTGGATTGAACATCGTGCAAACAAGACATAGGTAAAACTCCAAAATATTGATATTTGGAAAATATTAGTGCTTTATCCATTGGGCCAAAGTTTATTAAACTGAGACATCCTCTCATAGATAGCTGCACCAAAGCACAAAGACACACGAAAAGGAACATGAAGGGAAACAAGCCAAAATTGGGAAAGTATGTACAAAGAAGAAAGAAGATATTTACAGGGGAAAGGAAATAGAATGTACCATATCTACACAATTCCAAAGACATGCTGAGAGAAATAGGTACCTTTGTGAAACAACACACTTAAAGTATGAAGCAGCCAAGAACTGAAAATGATCAGTTGAATATAGAAAAATATCATAGCAGGATTGTGTGGCTTGAAAAGGAAATTATGTTGCACTTTTTGGGTACTTTCTAATAGTTTAATAAATTTATCTTTTTGGTAGTCAACATTTTCAGGGTTAACTACAAAATTCAAACAAGGGAATCATATAAATATAAATTTATGTGATCATAATGAGGGACAAAGGACTAAGTACTACTATCACCACCTAGGGTTGTATCCATCAAAAGATTCTATTTCTCCATTTCTATCCATCTAGCACCATCACAAGGGACAAAGGCTAGTTCATCTATATCACAATTCATAGAAGGGGAGTTTATTCTAGTCCATGCACCATTTACTTACATTCTTCATATAGCTATTGATGTTACTCACAAAGTGTGACATGCTCAAGAGAACCTAGGGAATGATTCCAAACACACACACACACACACACACACACACACCTAGAAGTACATTGGGTTTGAGATTTAGTGCAGTGCTTAGTTAGTAAGTCCACCATTGTGGCCGCTGAGAATAGTCCAACCCCTTCATATGCATCTTTTTTTTAAGGTTTTGATGCTTTGCTTGGGGTTTTACAGGTGATTCTTCTATTACAGTTTACCAGTGCTTCAAAGATCATACAAATAAATTTAGGTGAAAGGAAGTGAACATAGGAAAGCATTCAACAAAACCTTAGAGGAGGTTTGTTGGTCATTTCTGCAGACCAGGGCACCCATATTGTATACCATGGCACCCCATGAACTCCCCATCCTTCTCTAGGTGTTGTTATGTTGTGGAGCCTATTTTCATGTGTGGAAGTATTGAATAATGTACATTATATATAGTTTTCTTGCATCTAAACATGTGTCTGATATATTGGGAAATATACTCTTCTCATATGGGTGGGATTTGTGACCCATAGGTTTAAGGGCCAGTTTTGGCCCATGGTTTTGGTACCCATGGTATTGTAAAAATTCTTAAGTAGTTGGCTATTAATGTACTTTTAATAGGTGAGACATATTATTGTAGGTGTGTGTGAGTTCAAGTGTGAATTTAGGAGATTTTGTTTAGCATAGATCCAAATAGATCTAGGTATTGTATTGAGAGAAAGAGTTGGCTTGTAATAAAAATCTAAGCAAGTGATTCTTAGTGGACGTAGCCCAAATTGGGTTAACAATGTTAAATATTGTCTCTATATTGTGTTCATTTATTTTTTGCACTTTTATTTCAGATCTGTAATATTTTCTACATATTAGTTTCTATTATTACGAATCTGTGAGGGATTATTCCACATATTTTATCCCTTATTTCCTAATAGGCACCCTAGTCCAATCAGATAGTCTAGATCTTTTTTTTCAAGGATCATGTGTGAAGGTTTCCTCCTCTTGTCCAGTTGGTCGCCATTGCGACATAGTCTGAAAACCTCGATGAATCAGCTAAGGCCTTTCTAACCCTCTTTGCATATTATGGTTCCATATTTTCATAGCTTAGTTACTTGGGTGTATTTGTTACATTTTATCGTCATTTATTTACTGCTCCTATAACATTAGATTAGGCTAGAATATAAACCTATATTTCCATTTTATCATAATAATTTTGGTGAACCTATACTCGATATTCACACTCTTAGGATCCTCATTCTTTGCTTTTCACCCTAGAGCATAGTCATGATGAGTATCTCCATCAATGATTAATTGCTTGCAAATCCTAATTTAAGGCATAAAGTCCAACATCTTCTTGCTACTACTCACATTCATACTGATATGCATCCTAACTCGGTATAGCACACATTTGACATTTGTAGATTAATTTTCTTCTACTGACTTGACCGACACTATTGATGATCCTCAACCTATGGATGAACCACCTCATTTACCGCTGCTTGCAGTGTGATAGATGTTTTTCCTTCTCTATCACCTTTACCTCCCCCTATTTCTACCACTTCCATGGTTCATTATTAGAGGCTTGTACAGTCAACAGACATCGATCTATCCCCTGCACCTTCACATGCACCACCTCCACTAGTGAACCCACCATTTACATGCACACTTTTCATGAATGACTCATTTTGGGAACATATTCCATTTGATCGTAATTTACGTGAATCTACATGCATGCATGAAGGATTGACATGATTAGGCATTGCACGTGATGATATTCTTCCTCTGTCATACGATCCTAATCTATATCACGGGTTTGTTCCTATCATCATCACTTATGGTCTTCCAGTATTGCATCTTACATATTTTCTTGCACATGCCCCTTCCACTTCTCCACTTACACTAGGACAATCTTGGCTCGATTACATTGGGGGCATGTTAGATCCAGACCCTATAGAAATATCATTTCCTATTCCCTTTGACTGTGTTTTCATTTGCAACAGTTCTTTTCTAGCTATACATAGAATCTCACTCATTGGAATGCACACAACTTTCCACTCCCTCCATTCACTAATGAGGAGTATGTTATGGGCATGTACAACTTACACTTTAATGTATCCTTACGTGATCAACCTGACACTATTTCTTATCAAGTTTCAGATGCAACACCTTTTGGCTTCGACCCATACTCTGACGATATTTTTGATGACATCACTTGATCATTTCCATTCTTCAAACACTTGGGGGCATGATGATTATCCCCCCATCTCTCCTTTAGTCACTGAACGCGTCTATTACATATTCACCACATAACAATCCAACAGTTACTCACCTAGCCACATATCTTCCACTATTGTATATGCAAATTGATCAACACGTTATCATCGTCACTACCCGATGACCTAATCTTGTGCTTCAGTTAACACTTGACTGTTGAGGGCATTCTATACACATGAACCCCACACACTGCACAATAGACACTACACATTATGCATTACACATTGCACATTTTACACATCACATGACATTGTCTCATCACTACATATTCTACATATATTACACATTCTACTCATGTACTTCTACATGCTACACTCACTACCTTATAATGAACTCTAGTCTCACAGTCCATGATGGACTGTTGAGGGTATAGATCATACATGGACCTCATCACATTCACGCATTCATTATTCAACTTTATATCATGGTACATTCCTAGGTTAGTGACATATGCTATAGGATAAATTGTCACCTTTTCCATCATCTTGTAGTGGTATACATTGTAGGCTACATTGCCACTTCTTTAGATCATTTCCTCAAGATATACACTTTAGGCTAAATCATCACACATCTGCATATATCATATTTATGTCACATATCATCACCACACATACAAATTCATCATAGCGTGCTATAAACAACACATAATTCGAATCATTTCCAAATGAAACACTCTTGTTTAAAATTCATTCTTGACTACTGAGGGGGCATAAACAAATGAACCTCACTGCATCCATTTCCATTCACTCTTCATTCCATTTCATCCATCCACAACATGCTACATATATTGGTCACATTTACTTTTTCTTAAATTTTCTTGTACATGTCCGTCTTATTACAATTGCTAGATAGATATCTTGTTTGTCATTATCTTAATCATACACACATGTGTGTTCACTTGCTCTCTAGTTGTGATCGCAGATTATACATGTATTTTATGCACAACATGGATGCTTGTCACACCAATATGATCATGCACTTCAACTTGATACCTATCGTTTGATAAAAGGCTCATCTCACCTTGACCTTATTTTATGGAGAGCACAAAAAAGGAGAATTGGCCGCCATTTGGGAATGTATAACTTTGGGCATTCCAACGATTTTCTTAGTTGATACAAATTGTGACCCCCCACGGGCAGTCCCCGGGAAGCTCTCGAGAAGAAGGGTAGTCTTTTGGGGGTGATGGATCTCCACTATCTATCTGGGCCCTATCCTATATATAGAACCGATGCCGAGTGAGAGGGAGATCCAAATCCCCTATCGATATGGTTTGGTGACCCCCTACTCTCTATAGGGCTCCTATTTGTCCCATAGTAGATCTATTGTTTATGCTATATAACACATGGATTCAATATTGATTATCCAAGCCATAGATTCTTCACAAGGATTCGGATGGGGAATCTACTTTCGTAACACACTACTTTATTGGCTATACACACTTTTGACATACACTTTATCTTTCTAACATGCTAATGGGTACTTCATGTGTAAATTTATTTCTGTAGGATTACTTTCTTTTAATTGTTTGATATTGTATGCGGGCCTCACCCTTTGTTTTGTGATCACGCTAGCTTGTTCTTTTGAGGCCACTATGGCCTTGAGTGTATTACAACATCGTGAGTGATGTCCCATGTTTACAACCCACTTTTCATGCTATTTGTTGGCTTCTTGCATACTTACTTACATCCTAGCTTACGCATTGTCTTTGTAGCTTATACTTATTCTCTACATGCATGTTTATTCGTACTAACACTCGTCTCCTAGCCAAATGTTTTCATGTGCCTTAGTTTTTACAAAGCACATCCCCTCCCCCTGCAGGGCATAATTTCAGTGGTCACTGCTCTTTTGGACCTCATTCTCCTATCCTCAGCATAACATACTCCCCAAAAGAGGGGGGAATCATTTGGGTTTACACACCGTACATGGCATAATATTGGTATAATTAAGTTTTCAGTTTTTGTCCATGACACTATGGGTTACACAACGAGTGGTCTCAACCCAATCTATATAACTCCATACACAATAGATTTTACATTACAAATTATCTATAGCATTCTAGGGAGCAATTACAGGTTAGAGGATAAACTCGACCTTCCTCTCTACTCTATTTCGGATAGTGGCGCTAGATCACCCAAAAACCCAGAAAATAGAGAGATCTCTTACATTATTGGGAAGTGGTTAAAGGTTAGAGGATAAATCAAGAATTTCCTCCCTATACTTCTTCAGCCAGTGGCGTGATATCACCCAAAAAACTCGCACAACATCATCATGATCCTTATAAACCCTCTTCTCTCATCATGGATCATGTTCACAAGTTCCTTTTTCATTTACGTAATTTTCAATTACATACTTTTTACATACATACATACATGTGTCTTTACACACATTTTTACATATACATGCATATTTGACTACTTGATCGTCTTCTTTTTTGCAGGTCCATCTGTATGGGGATAAATAAGTCAACACCAAAACAACACAACATCACACACATTGATACTAACATGTAGGTACATAGCACACATCAACATCTATACAGACGTTTCCACCCTAGGTCCATTTTCATCACTTTTTACACTTTTGCATATTTAGTCTCTACGCTCCATTGTTTTCTCATTCCACACTTTGTGTAGTCCTTAGACATGCATTTTACATCACTCTACATGGTTTATTAGGTACACATCTCTATCTAATTTATGTTACCGAGAATTCTTCTCACCAACATAAAGTTAGGGAAAATGTAGACAGTAAATCACATAATTTGGGTAATTATTTAGTCTCAATTACACACTACTATTCATATGATTCCTAAGTATGAAAATTAATAATTAAACCATGTATTTGGCCACTTTGCTTTGATTTATGCTTCTATTTTTTAGTCTTGCACTTACTTTCTCAGTCTGTATTTTCATCTTTCATCGTTTATCATTCTAGATTGGAGCACCCAGTCAGGACAGGAGCTCCAGGTGCTCCTGTCCCCACTGAGCACCCCTATCCTCTCTTTACTTGTAATTTTTGGGTCCTTTCTAACCATTTGAGTAATTTATCTTTTTGGTAGTCGGCCTTTTTGGGGTTAATTATGGAATTTAAACAAGGGAACTATATAAATATAAAGTTATGTGATCATAATGAGGGACAAGGCACTAAGCACTAGTATCACCACCTAAGGTTGCATCCATCAAAGGATTTTATTTCTTTGTTTGCATCCATCTAGAACCATCACAAGGGACAAGGGCTAGTTCATTTGCATCACACTTCATAGGAGGGGATTTTGTTCTATTCCATGCACCATTTACTTAAATTCTACATCTAGTTATTACTCGCTACTCACAAAGTGCGACACACACTAGAGCACCTAAGGCACGATTCCACGCACACACACACACACACACCTAGAACTAAATTGGGTCTGAGATGTAGTGCAATGATCAGTTAGTCAGACAACCATTGTGGTCACTGAGGACAGTCTAACCCCTTCATATGCATCTTTTTTTTAGGGTTTTGATGCTTAGTTTGGCATTTTGCAGGCAATTCTTCTATTGCATGTTTACTAGTGTTTCAACGATCAGACAATGACATTCACGCGATAGGAAGAAAACATAGGTGAGAATTCAACGACACCTCAGAGGAGGTTTCCATGTCAGTTCCACAAACCATGGTGCTCAGATTGTAGACCAGGGCACCCCAAGCACCCCCATCCCTCTTCAGGCACCCAGTCCATTCAGACAATTCATATCTATGTTTTTCTAGTTATATGTGAAGGTTTCCTCCTCCTGTCTAGTCTGTCTCCACTGCGACACATTTTTGAAACCTTGGCGAATCAACTACGACCTTTCTAACCCTCTTTGCATATTAGGGTTTCATATTTTCATAGCTTAGTTACTTTAGTATATTTGTTACATTTTATTTTCATTTATTTACTACTCCTATAGCATTAGATTAGGCTATAATAGAAACCTATATTTTTATTTTAGCATACTCAGTGTTTGAGAGTCCAAAATATGAGGATGATGTTGTAAGCAACCAAGTTCTAGCTGCAGGGAGTGAATGAGGTCATATTTTGCCATGAATGATGTTATGTAGAAGTGAGTTTGGATTCTTAAGGGATATATTTTTTTCTAAAAACCTTACTATGTCCTTCTGAATTCCACACACTTAAAAAAAGGATCTCGTTCTCAAAATCCATGATAATAAAGAATACAACAAGATGTCAGGCTTAAACAAAAATGTGTTTATGTGTGATTACAACATCCCCCAAATTTGGCACTTTATAAAGTACCATGTTTTAAAAAATAATTATACCAATGGAAAGAAAATGAAAAATCATACGCTTTTGTAAAAAATGGCACTCAATTATGAGTTTCTAGTCAAATGTTATGATAGATTTAGTTTCCCGCCATTAATGGTCCATTTAGAATTTTAAGAAAATGCTATTTTTTTAAAAAAAAAATTACCAACTTGTTTTTCTTTTACAATAAAAAATACAACAAAACAAATTATAATATGGTTTATCCCTCCATCCAGTGTGGTGGGTGTGGGAGCATAAATTGTTTTGAGAAATTTTATTTTACACGTGTTGTATATCTCTATTGTTTGTTGAGAGATTTTGTATCTTTATTTTTGAAACTTGTTGGCATGTTGATAATATCTCTTGTGGGGGAGCTATTATGGTGAATCCCAGTGTTATTTTTTTAGGTTTGAGTAGTTTTTTTAATAACTCATACAAATTTGTAGTGTCAATCCACCCATTTAGCAGTGCGGGAAGGTGTGGTGTTGATCATGTTTCTTCAGGTCTTGTGTCTTTTCCTTGTTTCCTTGGTTATTATTCTTGGAGCATGGCACTCCTATTTCTTTGGATATTTTTTCCTTGCATTGTTGCCTTGGTTTTTGTTATTGGATCATGACACACCTATTTGTAGCCATTAATCGAATTATGTTTGGTATTTTTTAGCACTTTATACATCACTTCATTGATAATATCCATGTATGGAGATATTATGTTATATCACAATGTCATTTTTTTATGAGATTTGTGATTGAACAAGTGGATTCAATCCACAGTGCACACCAAACATCTTTAGTATTGTATGCCTTTTTTGAGCTGCGCTTGTTAGATTAAGGATTTGCAATGAACTTTCTCTATCTCTTATTTGTTGTTACTGGTTTTGGGTACCTTGCAGTGTTCCCTTTTCCCAATTATTATATGTGGGTATCTCATCAAGGCTTGTTGTCAAGACTCACCAGTAAGTATACCATCCACATAGTAATACTCCATACTAAAATTATGTAGTTTCTGTGAAAGCTGAATGTCTACCTAAAACATTTATTCTTCTGACAATGTGGAGGTGGAAGAATAATGCGATACAAAATCCTGAATGATCCTTCACTGCTTCCATATTGATTTTTGCACACCAATGGAATTTGATAGTTGGATCCAATCCTTACAGCACCAACTTCCTGTTTCAATGAAGTGTTGATAAAATTTGTGTGAAGATTGCAACTATCATCATGACACAACTCATTAGAAGCATGTAATTTGATTGCATTTTATTCGTAATTAATTTCAAGAGGAATTAGGAAAAGAGTATTGAATGATTTATCATTTTCATTCTGTGCAATTTCCACCCTATCCCTGAAAAACATACGTGCTTCTTTTGTAAACTGAGCACCTTTGATTTTTTATTCTAGAAACTTTTGACTCTTAAGTACAAGCTGCATTATTGATTTGTCTTCATGATTGGTAGGGAACTTGAAGGCTGTTAGACTAGGTAAAAATTTATCAAAAACATTATCTTCTTCCTCTCACCCACATCCCAAAGAATGTGTTGAAACATGACTGTCATAATCATAGTTATGAAGAAAAGATTCAGACATGTATTTCCATTTTCTATTTGTTTCAAGGGACTACAAAAAGGCTCTAGTGTACTGATTTCGTTAGCAAATATAATAGGAGGACTGTTGAGTTCATTAACTCACTTTTGTTCAGGTTCAGACACTTTTTTGTTATTGAAAGAACTGGAAACAAAAAGATTATCATCAGTGACTCGGGTTTCAGTGTCTTCCAACATAAGAGAAAAATAAGATTTGTCTCTGTTTTCATGATGAACTTCAATTTCCACCAACATAGGATCAATCCTTTCAAACCAAGCACATTCAACCCCAGTGCAAGACATATCTTCTAATAATTCTATTTCAGGTCGAAATGAAGCCTCAACTTATTTTCCTTCTTCATCATTTGAGGGAATATCAAATTGGCATGCACTAGGTGGAGCAATACGAAGACATTCATTGGGAGGAATAAATACCTTATAATTTGGAGAATCATCATGAGAAAATTATTGAGTTTGAATGTAATTCTCCTATTCATTACAAAGTGTCTCATATTCATTGACTGATTGTTGTTTAATTTCTTTTGCCTCCTCATGTGCTCTGTAGTTATGTGTATTGCCTTTGCACTTCTCTCATCAGTAGTGTGAAATTTTTATCACCTATAGTTATTATTTTCATCTTCCTACCTTTTGCAACCCTTTCTTGATATGGAAGTCACAAATATTTGATCACTGAATTATCGCACGTATTAATTTTTAGTGCAAAATCACAGCACCCCTGAATGGCCTTGTTTTTTGTGGAGCATTTGGTATGATCTACATAACATTGAACCATCTCTTAAGTTGTGGGACTTACAAACCTGAGATGGACCTCCAGAGAAAGATAGATCTTGTTCCTAAACTACCTGCCACAATCTACTGTAATGCAGGAAAAGCTAATCTATCCTAATCTAAAAATTCCAAGGAACCAAAGAAAAAGAGAGAGTGAAAGAGAGCCTACACTAAAGTGGTGATACACCAGAAAAGGAAAGAGACGAGATACTCTACTGAGGGAGGATGAAACAAGGGAAAATGGAGATGAGGGAGGCCATAAAAAGTGACACAAACCCCGATCCTAATCCACCATCAAAACTCCATGAAACACAACACCTTGTAGCTGCAAACATGAAATACACCCACAAAAAATAAATTTTAAAGGGAGAGGTGTTGGAACATAATGATTAAGTAGTCAGTCAACTCTTAATATATATGGGTCCATCACTAATATATAGGTTAATATTTAATAATATGAAATATTTCTATTTCTATTAGTTAATATGCTAACCTAGGAATACATGTTAAGTTAAATATTTAATATCATGAAATGATTATATTTATAATATTAAATATTATAAACCTAGGTGTATGTGTCAACCATTTTAGGTTGAAAAGGTGGGTCGGGAGACATACTCGATCACCTTATATAAAAAGGACTCTAGGTCCTCATTTAATATATTCGAGAAATATATCAAAGGTGTACAAATCAAGTGATTTGGTTTTACCCTTGGTAAATAGGGTTTTAAGGAGGAGGTGATCTTACTGGATGTAAAATAAGTTCTCTTAAGTAAAATGTTATTTTCAAAGTATTTTTTAACCTATTGGGGTTTTCTACTATAAATATTGTGTCACCTATGTTATTTATTTCTTGTAAGTATTTCTTTATTTACTTATGTTATGATGTAATGCTTATTTAAATATTTATTGTAACATTGTATAATATGTAAGTTGATTAAATCCATATTTATTAGAATCCTCAAATTCTAACATGGTATTAGAGCAAGGTAAATTAAATAAGTTAAGATCATTTTTTTTGTATTTTATTTATTTAATTTGTACCAATTTTTTTAACCAACCCGGAAAGGTAAATTAAATAAATATAGATCAAATGTTTTGTATTTTAATTATTTAATTGTCTGAGTTTTTTCTACCAACCCAAAAAGGTAAATTAAATAAATTAAGAGAAATGTTTTATATGTTATTTATTTAATTAATTTAACCCGGAAAGATAAATTAAATAAATTAAGACCAAATATTTTTATATTTTATTTATTTAATTTGTACAGGAGTTTTTAAACTAATTCGGAAGGGTATTTAAAATAAGTGCAACCTAAAAGTTTTACTTTGTGAAGAATCAAGCTGAATTCACAGGTGGAAAATTTGGAAACTTCTTACCTTCTATGAAAACTTGTGTAGAGGTAAGGATAAAATATTTGAAATATTTTTTTTTCTATAGTTTTAATATGTCAATGGTAAATGAAGGAGGAGACAAAACTCCATCAAAATAGGATTTAAATTTTTTCCATTGGATGTGTGAAAAATCTCGTCTCTCTGTAAATTCTAAGGTTTATATCGAATTTAAAATTACATGACCTGGTAAATGTTTTAAATCTTTTTTTCATGAGGGGTCCTGTAATAAGGGTATTATATATACTATAGTTTATAATTTTTTATAAACTATATTTTATTTTTTATTTATATTATATGAACTATATACCTCTTTTTTGAAAAGTGAATATATTTTTACATTATAAATTATAATAGGTTAATATAATGTATTAAAATATAACCTCCCTAATATTATATAGAAGAATAATTTTTAGAATTTCACATTCTGGAAATACACATGTTTTGAATCCATTAAATTTGACGGTCAAATGACTGTCATGACAGACCAATTTTTTTTTTATAAATATGTATCTAACTCTGTGGTACATTGTATATTATAATGGGGTGTGTTTTACAGGTTTAGGAAAACAATGACATCCCATTATTTCTGTCTTGACAAAACTCAAATCTTGAATGGAACCAACTACAACATTTGGAAGATCAGGGTCAAATCAGAACTTATGGTGAGGAAACTTTGGACAATTATTTCTGAATCTGAGGTTTCTCCCACCGATCTTCAAGCAAATGTATATAACATGAATACATACTCACAACAAATGCAGAGGCTCTTTCCATGATTTTTGCTAATGTGAATGATGAGTACCTTCTACACATTGGTAATATTGAACATCCTAAAGAGGTATGGACACAACTAGAATCCATGCATGAAGGTACACGTTTATCTAAAATTATTAAATTAGTTTTAGAATTGCTTACAACTCCTATGAAAGGAGATGAAAAAGTAGTTAATTTCTTAGCCAAAATTAAAAATATTAAAGCACAATTAGATGGATGCAATTGTGATTTAATTGGTGAAAAATTAATCTACTTTATTGTTCAGTTAAATATACATGAAAGATTTAGGAATTTTATTTCTATCTTGAACTCTAAATATCAAAACGAAAATGATCTACCTGATTTAAATACCTTGAGTTCACTTTTGATACAAGAAGATAAAGTGATGATGAACTTTGAATCTTAGGAGAATGCCTCTCAGGCACTTCTTCCTTAGAATTCAAAGTTTAAACCTCGCAAGCCCTTCTCAGATAAAAAATTTAGATCTAAATCTTCTTTTGTTGATAAGAATTTTTTTTTTCTGATCAATTGTGTGTTAGCTTTAGTGGTAAATGTCACAAATGTGGTAAATTTGGACATAAAAAGGAAGATTGCAAAACTAAGAAACCTATCCATAAAAATAAAAACAAATTATTTCTTCAAAATACAATTTAAGGAAAAATGATAGCTCTAGTGATATTCCTAAAATGGTTGCATTATATGTTGTGTTGTATTATTTCTCTAATTATGAATGGATTTTAGATTCAGGTGCATCAAATCATATGACTGGTGTTTCAAATTCTTTATTTGATGTTGTGAAAATCAATGAACGTGTGTATCTTGGTGATAACTCATCTTTAGAAGCAATAGAGAAAGGGAAAGTAAAATTTGTTAATGGTGTGTTGAATAATGTTTTATTTGTTCCTAAGCTCAAAAATAACCTTTTATCATGTTCTCAATTAACTCATGATGGTTTGGCTATTAAAAATTTGAAAGATACTTGGTATATCAAAGATAGTAATGATAATATAATAGCTGAAGGAATTCAAAGAAATGGTCTTTATATTTATGATGATTTCCATTTTGCATCCTGTTTTGTTTCTCAAAGTTTTAATAATTTAAAACTATGACATGAAAGATTTGGACATGTTAATTATATAAGTTTATATGAAATCGCTAGATATAATCTTGTGAAAGGTTTGCCTATGTTGTCTTCTTCCAATGATGCGTGTGAAGGGTGTTTAGGCTCAAAACAAAGTTCTAAACCCTTTCACTCACATCTTGAAGAGAGTTCCTCTTCCCCACTAGACCTTATTCATAGTGATGTTAGAGGACATCTTGAAGTAACTTCAATAAATGGTTCTTTATATACTGTTACATTCATTGATGATTTCACCAGGATGATTTGGTCATATTTTCTTAAAAATAAATCTGATGTACTTGAGAAATTTAAGGAGTTTAAAGCATTTGTTATAAACTCTTCAAATTATAAAATTAAGAGACTTAGAACAGATAATGGGGGTGAATATGTTAGCCTAAAAACTTTATGGTTTAAGGATTGTAAATCTTGTAGTGTATAACGGCAGGTAATCTATTGGCATATGTTATGTTATCCCACTTAATATTAAGGGGAGTGTTGGAACATAATGATTAATTCATCATCCGCCAACCCTCAATGTATAGGGTCCATCACTAATATATAGTTTAATATTAAATAATATGAAATATTTATATTTCTATTATTTAATATGCTAACCTAGGTATATACTTTAGGTTAAATATTTAATATCATGAAATAATTATATTTCTAATATTAAATATTATAAACCTAGTGTATGTGTCAACCGACATACCCGATCACCTTATATAAAAAGGACTTAGGTCCTCATTTGATATATTTGAGAAATTATCAAAGGTGTACAAATCAAGTGATTTGGTTTTACCCTTAGTAAATAGGGTTTTAAGGAGGAGTGATTTTACTAGATGTAAAATAAGTTCTCTTAAGTAAAAGGTTATTTTCAAAGTGGTTTTTACCCTATTGGGGTTTCCACTATAAATATTGTGTCACCTTGTTATTTATTTCTGTAAGTATTTTTTATTTACTTATGTTATGATGTAATGTTTATTTAAATATTGATTGTAACATTATATAATATGTAAGTTGAGTAAATGTATTTATTAGAATCCTCAAATTCTAACAAGAGGCACAAAGAAATAATAAAACACCAGAAAGGGTTGAAGAACACCACAAAAACATGATTCTATTGCTCAAGAAGGTGCACAGACCATTACATTTCTACTCAGAGGCATAAAATCCACTTGCTTCAGGCATAGGTGAAGGCTTACAACTCAAATGGAGTCAGAAATTTTTTTGAAAGAGTTTCCCCACACCCAAAACATCTCTCCCTTCTCAAAATGAGAAGTGTTTACAATATATAACATAATAAAAAATAGAGAGAAAGAAGGAAAAATGGATCTTTCCCTACAAGCTCAACCACCAACCATCAATGCTTTTACAAATCTACCTTAAATCTGTCAATTATGGTCCCCCATGTCTTTGGCATGTTGAATAAGGAAGAAAGGCGGATCAAATGAAATCTTATCTAGTTGTTGAAGCAATCAGATCATTCATTGATGATAGGAAATATGTTTTCCTATTTTTACCCACCAAATCCTGTTGAAAATACTATTTTATGCTTCTATGGCATAGAGGAGGTCAAGATCTTTCCAATGGTACTAAATTTGTTGAATTTCAAGCACTGGATCGAAAGATATGCCCATTTGAATATTTGAATCAAATCCTTACAAAAATGGTGAAAAATGAGTTTTACAAAACAAATCCGTGGGCCTAAAATTCACTTTGGCGTCTTTTGTGAAAAAACACAAAATTATAAAAAAACCTCCCATAGCCCCTCAAGCTCGAAAATCACTTTAGGCGAATAACCTCCGTGGGCCCAAAATTGAAATTGTGCCTTTTGCACAAAAATGCAAAAGTGCAAAAGTATCCCCCAAGCCCGCAAGCCCGTAACTTTACATTTTGCATTTGACAAACAAATCTCCTCGGGCTCATGGGCCTGTACTTACAAACTACACCATTTGCAAAAGTTACAAAATTTCTAAAGTTTCCCGATGACCCACTTCCATGTAGCTGACAAAGTCTTGACATGTGGCTTCTCTGGGTGTCGGAGGTGTGGCTTACTTCTATACTTTATGCCTTTTCAAATCAAAAGCCAAAAATTGCAAAGTTCCTCCGACGACCCACCTTCCAACTATGACTTGAAACATGGCCACGTGTGCCTTTGCGGGGCCTTAGGAATTTTTATTCATTTGGAGCAAAGATCCTCCACAGGCTCATGGGCCCGTAATTGTAAACTGTGCCCTTAGAAAACATTTTACAAAGTGCCAAATTTCCTGTAGACCCGCTGACCCAAATTTACACTTGGGCAAAATTTCCTCCACGGCCTCGCATAGCCACTTAGCAAAAGAAATCATCCCCAGACTTACGGCCCCGCAATTGTAACTTGTACCTTTTGCGAAAAGTCCAAAATGCCAACATATCTCCCGAGGCCTACCAGTATGCAATCTACCTTTGGCGAAAAGTCTTCCTAGGCCCACCGACCCGCTTTGGCAAAAAAAATCCTTCCAAGGCCCACTGGCCCATAACTTGCATAATATGAGGAGCTAGAAGGACTTCTTTATATTTTCGGAAAAGGGAAGACATTTCCTATCTAATGGAAATGTTTTCATGGGACCTTAAGTACTTGAAATATATGAAAATTTAGATTGAATCACTAAAGGAGGGAAAATGGTGCTAGTTGACCAAAAATAAGTGTGATCCTATTTTGGTCAACAATTTGGTGACTCATGGGGACATCTGCCTACTAGATGAGATTATCAGTGGCCTTGAAGCATCCATTGTGAATGGAGTCTTCCTGGTAAACACAAATTTGATCTGAACTTTGAAAATCTGATCCCTGAGCCACTTGGAAACCACTGAAACTAGAGCTGATCTCACCAAATGCCATTTTCAGTGCACTATGCACAAGAAAAAAAACACCACCACACAACTATGTATAAAACTAGAAATCATACATAGCCCAAGTGGGATATGTAGAGTGTGCACAAGAACTTCTTATGCTGAAATCAAACCTACCTACTCTACTCTAACAAGAGAGATGAGAAATTTCAAACAAAACCTGCTACTGGTGATGAGAAATAACTGCCCATCCTTACAATTGGAAGCCATGAAATTGATTTCACATTGAATATAACTGAGATTAGGAGTGGAAGGTTGACTGTAAATTGTTTCTCCACTCCCTCCATCAAGGTATAAACTTGAAACAAAATAAATACCTCTTCAATATGCTACTCACTTGGTTCTAAGAGGTATTTTTGTTGATCCTTGGCATTTGAGGCTCTCCTTCATTATTAGAAGTAAGCATGACTAGTTTTTCCTTCTCCCTTGGCTCTAATGAAGCCAAGTATCTGATTGGGCAAGGTCTGGTCCAATGGATGTGAACACTATTCTGAAATTCAACTCCAAAAATGGATTCTCCGTGCAGATCCAACTTGATGGATGATGTGAGAGGGATGATGAAATCCTCCTTCTCTTTTCCTTCCTTCTTCTGTGAAGAACATGGAAAATTCATATCTTCCAACCTTGGTTCTAGAGGGTTGTTATGATGTGCAGGTTATTGTCCTTGAATTCTCTCTTTCATGGAAATAGGCTCATATGCTTGGAAGGTGGATGATGGAGGAGAAAATGATGTGATGTCCATGGGCTCCTCTCTATCAAAGTAATCCTCCAAGTCAGACAGATAATCTTCCTCCTTGTTGTCCTATTGCATGTGCTCAACCTCCTCCATGGTTCCGCTCATCTTCAAACATGAAGTTTGAAAGCTCAAACTCTTCTTCAACATTAGAGTTTGAAGGGGATGAAGTGGGAGGAAGAACTAAAGGTTCTTCTGTGGCCTTCTATACTTGAAGCCTCTTAAACTATATGGTTCTCCTCCATTATGGATTCATCAATCAAATAAGGCCCTTCGAATGAAAACAAAAAAATTTCAACAATGCTTTATTCATCAAGTGGCTTCAACTCTAATTTGATCTCTTCCAGTTGCTCCTCTTCAAAAGGACTTGGAGTTGATTGTTCTTATTCCTTGGTGACTGATTCTGCAGCTTGAATTGGATCAGAATTTTCTTCAAATAAAGTGCCAACATGGGCACTCCATTCAAAGAAAATTGATTGTTGATCTTCTCCTTCTTTTTATTGTTCTTCTTCTGCTGCAAACTCAGCCTTAGCCACCACTAGCTCTTCAACCTTGACCTCCTCTATTGGCTTAACCATCAAGGGGATCTTTGTAATCCCAAATTTGAGAGCCAAGCTCACCAAAATTCTAATATTTTTTTCTTTTTTGGCTCTTATTGTTACTGCCCTTGGCTGGTTGTCTGATTTTCATCTTCCCAACATGGATTTGGGGATGCAAGAGGAGGGGTAGGTTGGGATTCAACCAGTTTTGTTGTTGTTTATGGTGGAGAGGGAAGTGAAACTTCTTGTTTGTTTGGAGGGAATGACTGATTAGAAGGAAAAAGGGAAGAAGAATTGAGATGAGATGGAAGATTAGGAGATGGAGAAGGGAAATCAACATTTGGGGCAACAAACAATGGTCTTGAATCTTGACCATGCTAAAATGATAAAGCATGGGATGGAGAAAAAGGAGCACAAGGAGCTGATGATTGACCTACCCATTGACAAGGTTGTCTCACACTTTTCTCATATGCCTCAATATACTCGGTCCAATGTGCAAGTTGGGGCAACATTTCAACCATGAAGTCAAGCTTCTCATGAGGGTTGTAATGTCTTGGAAAAGGGCCTTCCTATGGACAAGGTGCCATGCAACCAATTCTGAATGCCTTCATTTGTATCAGTAGCCCTTGGTGAACTATGCCAACCTCCATTTTTTGAATCTTCGCTAGTAGATCAACATTTTCCATTTGACTGTTGTTATTGTATGCATACCCTTGTTCGATAAGCTCCATAGCCAAACTAGTTTTGTGTAATGCCCACTAAAACAATCCACTTGAGACCTAAGAACAACCTAGGACTAGTTAGGAAAATTATGGAATAATTTTTTTTGTTTAAAAGAGACTACAACCAAGTTACAAGGCAACATTTGTCACTAACAAGTTCCTAGATAATTCTAAACTACTAGAACATACTTTTCTTTTATTAACAATTATTAGAGGTCATAAGGTCCAAATTTAGGGTTTGAGGGTTCAATAAGGTTCAGAAGGTAGTTCCTCACCATACCCACTCTCTAACAAGATTCAAGGTTCAACTTTATTTTTTTCAAACTTAACGCATTCAAAAATTTCCTAAATTACTCCCATTGGGTAGGAAATTTCCTCGCCTTTCCATTGAAATAAAGAATTCCTCCTAACTCCTCATATTTTTTGAGTTATGGGCCAGTGGGCCTTGGAGTGAAAATTTTCCCCAAGGGCGGGTTTGTGGGCTGCGGGGAGACTTTTGAAAAATTTCCTGCGTGGGGAAAAAAAACCAACTTTGCACTTGCGGGTCTGCAGGACTACAAGAGACACGTGGTGCCTCTAAAGCCAGCGTGGGGAGAGTGGAGCGGTGGGAGACATTTTTAAAAATCATCCCGTGTGGGGTGAAAAGCCAACTTTGTGCCCGCGCTCCCACAAGTCTACAAGGGACACGTGGCATCTCCTAAGTCAACGCGGGAAGGTAGGTGGTGGAGAGAAAATTAGTTTAACGCCCCAAAGGGTTAAGAGGGTAGCATTCACCCGCGCCTCCGCCGACACCTCGCGATGCCTCGTGGTGGCTCCTAATTAGCTATGGGCCGGTAGGGAATATTTGGAAAATTTTACCAATATTTTTTGAAACAAAAAAAGGCAAAAAGGGACCCGCTCCTCCGCTCGATGCCTCGTGATGCCATGTGGCATCCCTGATTGGTTGCGGCCTGATGGGGTGATGAGAAATTTTTTCTAAAATTTTCCCAAAGTGCTAAGTTAAAAGAGAGATCCACCCCTCTACCAATTCCTCATTGTGCCACGTGGTAGTCTCTGATTGGCTTCGGGTTAGTGGGGCGGCCAGAACAATTTGGAAAATTTTCCCAAAAAAATTCCAAAGCGCTGAGCTTAAAAAGGGGTCCTCCCCTCCGCCGACACCTCGTGGTGCCACGTGGCAGCCTCTAATTGGCTACAGGTAGGTAGGGTGGTAGGGAAAATTAGAAAAAAATTCCAAAATTTTTCCTAATTGCTAAGGGAAAAATTCGGGCTCGCCAAGAAAAATATTTTTTCCATGTTTTTTAAATATTTTTTTATTCCAAAGAAGAAAAACTTCAAGAGGCCATAACTTTTGATAGAGAGCTCAGGTTTGGGAAAACAAAGAATTTCTGGAAAGATCTCGACATCCTCTTTACTCAGGATCATTAATTTTTGATTTTGGTAAAGTTTAAGGGGTCAATTTAAAGAAAACGATCTGCAGGCTTTTACAGTATGAATTGGTAAATTTTAACTTATAAGATTTTTTCAATTTGATCTTCTTCCTCTCTCAACATGTTAAATAGACATGGAGAATTGTTCTTAGATTGATTTAAGAAGGATTTCAAGATTCAATTTGTCTGATTGATTTGTAATTTGAACATTTACATTTCTTGACAGAAAAATGACTGTAAGAGGGTTGAGCCTGACTTTGCAAGGTTTTGAAGGATTTATCCTTAAATTTTATAGTCTAATTGAATTCTTTTAGGACACACTACTTCAATTTAATCATTTAATCTATTATTTCATTGTTGTAGGTTTGAACTGTGCATTTTAGGTAAAGTATTTTCCAGTTGAGAAACAAAACAGAGATCAAGTTTGAAAGGGTCTATTTATCATTTTTCATCATCCAAGTCTGGGAATTCCTTCCAATTCCAATCTAATACCTTTATTTGATTCAATTCTAACTATTCAAAAACTAAAATACAATTTTGATTTCCAACTTCACACATTTCAAAAGATAGAGTTCTACATTATCCTTCATATGCATTTACTTCTTTCGAACAAAGATTTCAATTCACATTTAGATGTTCAATATTAAAACAACAACACAAATTGAGAAAAGTAAAGTGATACTTTATTGATTCCAAAATACAACTTTACAACCTTTCTTTCATTCTTTGAATTCATGATATAGAATACAATTCTTTCACATTCTTTCAAAGGCTGAAAAAAGAGTTTATTTCTTTTACATTTCACTTTACAAATTTCATTAACAATAAAACATATTTCTATTACAAAACATTTACAAGTTCCTCCACCTAAAGTGGGAAAGGTTAGAATAAATTTAATTTTAATAGAGGATTGTCAAACTATCTCCTTTTTTTTTTCTCCAGAACAACAACGTATTGTTGGTCGTCAAAAAGGACTTCAGGAAGAGCAACAGTCAGGGGACAAGAAGTCCCTCCTCTTTAATGGGAGAGGTTCCCTTATTCAGAAACGAACCTATTTACACATATACAAAGTATGGTTTTACTACAGAACTTGGATATTATGAAAGTGTTTTCTAAAAGGATCATCAATCACAAAAGGACTGAAGAATGAAAATGCGAGAACGAGCAGAAAGGCACCATTCAGAATTATAGATGACAGAGTAATTCTTTATGCATGCGAGGGTGCAGCGAATTGGAATAAGATCATTTGTATCACATTAATAAGATGGAATTTGAAAAGACACAAAGTTCTGTAAATAACATCTGTGAGAATACAAAGCTTCTCAGCATAATACAGATAAATGATCTAATAAAATTAAACGAATAGCTTGAGAATAAAGGAAACCAGATAGACAAAGAATGAAAAATCCTTCTGTATTGATTTCTTTATGATTTATTTACACTTTCAGAAATAAGCCAAGTTCTCTCTCTCCCTTTCAAAATGGCGAGGAGAGGCCATTATATAGTTTACAAATTAGTTACTCCCGGTAACTACTTCTTTTAACTAATGATTAGTTAAAGGGTTGCAAATCGCAATACCCCAACTAAATACAATAAATTCATGATGGAGAAGAGAAGAAGGAGAAGAATCAGGAGAAGAAGACAAGCGTTCAAGATTGGGAGGGACCCACTGATTTAAGGATCCGTTGTCTGAATCTCTTCAACGCCTTGGCTATGTCTCTGCCACGTGGGACTGATGTGTTGGCGGTGGCATCTAACTTGGCAATGAGTTCTCCATGCACGTTCATTAGTTCGCTTGAGTCGGGACTGAAATGAGCTCCGCAAGTGAGTATTGTGTCTGCACATTGTACTGAAATTGGGAAGCCACTGCAGCGAACGCCAAGCCACTATCATGAATCATCTGCACCATAGCTGAAGGGTTTGCATCTGTCATCCTTGCCCAAAAATCCCCAAAATCAAGGTGGCGAACTTCACTATCCCCGATATCGGGAATGGCAAGACTCGAGTGGTGAAACTTGTTCCTGCCCCTGGAATTTGATCTTCATGTTGATAGTAACTCGGAGAGCAAAGCTGCAAGCTAGACTTGGGATGGAATCACGCAAGGGAAATGGATACGTGCGCAAAAATTTTGGTTGCAAGGGTTCGAGCAATAGATAGCATGAAAGCAAGTGTGCAAAACACATAGGGGAAGTTCATTATATAGCCGTTTAGGAGAGAGAAAGGCAATAAATGCGCATTAAGCAAGATATTCGGGTAGAGCGGGAAAAATTAGCACGAATGGCACTTGGTTCATTTGGGACACGAGGGACGCGAAAGCGCGAAGTACGCGGTTTGGCCGATTCGAGCGATGCGGGGAAAAAGACACAAATGCTTTTGGGACATGCGGGATGAAAAGTATAGAATACGTGATTCGGGTGAATCGGACGAAAATGGAACAACGGGTGGGAAAACTTGGGACATTTGGGAAAAAAGTTTTGACGGGCCCGAAAAGAACGGACTTGGGTAAACCGCCGATCGGGGAACGAGAGAGCCCAAACGAACAGGACACGTGGGAAAAAATGTCCCAACAGCCCGAAAAACACACAAAATGACCCAAAAATGTAGATTTTCCCAATTTTCTAACTTTTCACATCACTAGGACAATGAAAAGACACTTAACCTCAAAATTTTAATTTTCAACTTCTTAAAAGTAGGGAATTTTGAGTGGACAACGGTGGCTCTTCGGGGATGACTTGGCATAGATTCAAAGAATGAGACAAGGCAAGAATTTAGACAAACTCGGGGAAGTAGACCAGTACCTTATCCATTGGGCAACGGAGACAAAAAGCAAACCAATACAGAAGACAACACCGCAAACAACACACAAAAACAAGGGAAGGAAAGGAGAACACACACTATACAGAATATACACAGGACTTCCTAATCACCTACGACTTAAACAGTTTCAGGTACTACCCACTATAAGGAAGTGGGAGAGAAGAACCATCCATATAATCAAGGTAAAAATAATTCTTACCAGCGAAGTGCCTGATCTTGAAAGGTCCGAGCCAAAGGGAATCAAACTTGCCATGGCTGCCACGAGGTTCATGCCTTTTATCCCACAACAAAACAGTGTCTCCAACTTTGAAATCCCTGAACCTGGCTTTCTTATCAAACAAGACCTTTACCTTCTGTTGGTGAGCAGATATCCTATCAGTAACTTCCAATCTGTCCTCATTCAATTTGTGAAGATACATGATTCTCTTATCCAAAGAATCATTGAAACTGGTATCTTCAATGGCCTTCATTAAATGCAGAGCTGGAAGCTCCACTATAACTGGCAATTGGGCCTCCACTCCATATACTACCTAAAAAGGAGACATCCCAATGGCTCTCTTAGGTGTGATCCTATCTGCCCAAAGAGCATCATAGAGTTTCTTGTGCCAGTTCCGTTGGGATTCATTGACTAATTTCCTTATTATGGCCACCATATTTTTATTTGTTGATTCTGCCTGTCCATTTCCCTGAGGATAGTAATCTGAGGAGTGAGCCAAGGAGATGCCATATCCATAGCAAAAATCCATCATCTCAATTGAAGAAAAGTTTGAAGCATTATCTGTCACAATCTTGTTTGGCACACCATACCTTACCAAGATGTTTTCTTTGATAAAGCTACATACTACTTCTGAAGTAGTACTCTTTACTGGAATGGCTTCTACCCATTTGGTGAAATAATCTGTGGCAGTTAATACGTGGGTATGACCAGCACTAGAAGAGGGATTAAGTGTTCCAATGAAATCTAAACCCCATTGCTGAAAAGGTTCTTCGATCACAACTAGTTTAAGGGGCAAGGAGGCCAACTTGGGTCTACCCACGAAAGTCTGACAAGCCTCACATTTATCAACCCATTTTGATGCATCCTTGAACAAGGTAGGCCAGTAATATCCTCCATGAAGTATTTTATGAGCAGTGACAGTTGATGAGTAATGCCCTCCACATGCCTGATCATGAAAAGATGAGAGTAGCTTCTTCTGTTGTTCCTTGTCCACACATTTCAAAAACCTTCCATCTAACCCACGTTTAAACAAGGCGTTTTCCCACAACACATATTGGGTTGACCTTAGTTTAACGGCTCTCTTCTCTTTGGCAGTCAAATGAGAGGAGCATTCTCCATAGGTGAGAAAGTGAGCGATATCAGCATACCATTCATCAACTGAGCTAAGAAACAGAATGGTAGGAAGACCAACTTTATCCTCCAGTAACTCATGTCTAGCTCCTTCAGCGATGAGTTCACACAGGCCTTTTCCATGGACGAGCTTGGTTGGTTTGATGTCAATATCATATTCTTGAACCTTGGCCACCCAGTTCCCTCTCTTGGATCCAAATTCCTGCTGTGTGAGAATTGACTTGATAGTTGTATCTGGTACCAACACCGTGGAGTGAGAGTTAAGAATGTAAAATGAAAGCGCTTGTGACTTTAAACCACTGCAAAAGCATGTTTTTCCATTATGGTGTATTTTAACTCATGATTTTTTAGAATATAGCTCATAAATGCAATTGGGAGTTCGTGCTCATTAGAATCTTCCTGAGTCAAAACAACAGCCAAGGTGTTATCCGTGGCGTAGCAATAGATAATGAAATCTTTGCTGAAATCTGGACATGCTAAAACAGGAGTTTTAGCAATGGCCCTTTTAATACCTTCAAAGGCTTCTTTCCCTTCAGGAGACCAACCAAACGTTTGTTTTCCTTTCATCATTTGGGAGATATTCAAAGTTAGCTCTACAAAATCAGGGATGAACCTTCTCAAAAAGTTGATCTTACCAAAGAAAGAGTGCACTCCCTTTTTGCTGGTTGGAAGAGGAATTTTCTGAATAGCTTGAACTCGCTCAGGATCGATTTTTATACCATCTTTGGAGACAACGTGCCCCAATAATTTCCCCTCCGTGACACAAAAAATAGATTTCTTAGGATTCAAAGAGATCCCATGTTCTCTACATCTTAGCAGAACTGTCTCTAGATGCTGGAAATGATCCGCCCTTGTTTTAGAAAATACAGTCAAGTCATCAAGGTATACGACAATACACTTTCCTTTCAAACTTCCAAAGGCCAAATCCATAGCCCTCTGAAAAGTGGCACCGGCATTAATGAGCCCAAAAGGCATCCTTTTGTAAGCAAAGGTACCCCAAGGAGTAGTGAAAGCCATTTTTGTGTTGGTCTGTGGTATTAACTTCTACCTGGTTATATCCTGAGAATCCATCAAGCATAGACAACATTTTGGATCCCGTTACTGCTTGCAAGACCTGATCCATCATAGGTAAGGGATAATTATCTTTCAAGGAAGCTTGATTTAGATTCCTGAAGTCAACACAGATACGAATCTCACCATTTTTCTTTCTAACGGGCACAATATTGGCAATCCATGTTGAATGATGGATAGGAAAAATGATTTTGGCTTTCAATAACTTCTGTATTTCTTGAAAAATGGTGTCAGCTATTTTAGGATTATATTGCCTCTGCTTCTGTTTAAAAGGCTTAATCCCAGGTTTGAGAGGGATAAAATGTTGCATCTCCTTTGGTTGAAAAGCTTTTAAGTCTTCATAGGAATAAGCAAGAACATCTTTATACTTTTTCAACAGACTAATTACCTTCTTCTTTTCTTCTGGGGTGCAACATTTTCCAATGTTCATGAGTTTAGGATCAGTAGAACTCCCAATATTGATTTTTCATATTCGGCTGATTGTTGGGGTCCAGTAGAAGCTCTAAACTTTACATACCTGTCGTGTTTGTCAAATAGTTTTTCTAAACTCACCAATCCTTTTGGAATCTTGTTTCCTTTGAGTTTGATACATCCATCCTGATCCGCTTCTTCTTCTTGGGTGGCTTCTTCGTTAAAGGGCACACTTTCACGAGGCAAATTATCACTTCCTTCAAAGTACAATTGTTCAAAATTATCCTTGAGTTCTAAGAAAGAAAGCAAGTGTTGATCGTTATTGAAAACTTGCCAGTTACTTGTATTATCAGGTACACTGGGTCTATGAATCATTTCAATGGTGAACTTATCTTGAGAAAAGTCAGGATGAGGAATAAGAAATGACCCTGAGCTCAATAGAGAATCAGCCCTAGTATTCTTCTCCCTAGGCACTGCTTCGATGGAGAAGGTGTCAAGAAATTCAATGGAGTCCCAAACCTGATTCCTGTAATGTTTCAACCTTCCATTCTTTACCTGGAAGAGGTTTCTAACTTGCTTGATAATCAATTCCGCATCCCCACGAGCTAGAAGATTCTTCACACCCTGTTCTTTTGCCACCTGGAGTCCAAGAATGAGAGCTTCATACTCTATTATATTATTGGTATTTTCAAATTGCAACTTGAATGAGAAAGGATGAATGCTTCCTTCAGGTGACATCAATATGACACCAGCTCCAGAACCAGCTGAAGAACAACTTCCATCAAACTCTAATATCCAAACATCATTAGGATCTTTAGGTGAGACTTTGGGGAGTTGGATTTCTTCTGGAGACATAATCATGTAGTTGCCATGCCCCATATCCTCATAGAGTATTTGTGCTTTGGGATCATCCATTTTTTGTACAATATACTGCATCGCTTCTCAGGCAGCAACTTCTTCATTTTCCCATTAACAGGTATGAGGGCATGTGACCAATCCATTTGAATTTCTCCACCCACATCCTTATAGAAGTTTCTGCTTAGCAACATCCCGTATGAAGGAGGAATATCTGCTACTAAGATAGTAGCCAAAACTTTCTTCTCAGGCAAAGTAGCAAAAGCCACTTGTGCGTCCTTAATTCTTCCGACCAAGGGCACTTCCTTACTCTCCATGGAATAACAAGATCCGTAAGTGTGTGAGAGTCAACCCTAAGGCATGAGCTACTTTGGTAGGCATTACATTGTCTGATGCTCCTGAGTCTATGACGTAATTACTGAGCCTATGGCCAGCTATAAGGAGTGTTACATAGAATGGTTTGATTTTGTCATTGGGTGAGGTGACAGCGGCTACCAGATTAGGCTGTGGTGCAGAAGAAGGAGTGGGTAAAAGGCCTTTAGAGGTAGTTTTAGAATGGGAATTGACAAAGTGAATCATTTTAGCAAAAGCCTTGGGATGGGTTTGATAATATTCAGCCTCTGAGATTTGAACCTTAGTCTTTTTTAAGTGATCAATAATATCGAAAGACCCAGAAGTGGACGGGTTATCATCACTTGAGATCCTAGTTTTATCAATTTTAGGGGAAAAAGAAGTAACTTTAGTAGCAGGATTGACAGGACTCACCTTTGGTGTAGATGAAATGGGGATAGGAGATCCTCTTTTTACAATTACAGGGATAGTTGTCGGCTACTCCTTAGATTTCTTGGTGGGCTGCATCACTTTCTCCCTCTGATTTGTCTGCTCTCGAGTCATGACATAACGTATGATTCACTATTCATGTCTGCTACTACTTCGTCGTAATCATCCCCTTCATCAATGCCTTCAGTGGTGAAGAAATTAACTCGAGATCCCTCAAGTTCATCTATTTCATCATCAACCTCTTCAACAAATTCCTCACAATCTTCATTAACCTCCTCATCCTCTGGTTCCTCAACTTCACAGGTTGCATTGACAGGAACTTTAATAGGAGGTCCTTCAAGTGCTAGCCTTGTTTGAGAAGTAGGAAAATGATTTCTGGGCTGAAAATTCCTCCTTGGAATGTCTACATAGGGAGCATGTTGAGCCAATTGTTTCTTAATGGTGATGAGATCATTTGCAAGTTTTTGTACCAATGGATCAGTATTAGGTCCAGGAGTGGAAGAGGAGGAAGAAGTAGACTTAGATTTGGAAGGGTCTCTCCTCAACTTCCCTGACATGATTAAATCATCTTCAACACTAACAGTAAGAGTTTGATCCTCGGCCAATGTTGCGAGATTAGCCCTTCTCAGTGCATAACTAACTTCAGGCAATTGGGCATTTAAGAAGAAGCATTTTTGAATTTGATCTATAGGTTGAGTATTTGGTGGAATTTTGTTAATCAACTTGTTGAATCGAGCCACAAATTCTCTCATGGGCTCTTGTGATTCCTTCTTTATTTGAGAAATTTGGGCTAGCAAAGCATGCACATCTTCCGCCGGTTTGAAATGGTTTTCAAACCTAGTTCTCATTGTGTTCCAGCTAGTGATAGCTCCGGCCGGAAGGTGATAGAACCAATCAGCAGCATTATCTTGTAAAGTCTCAACAAAAAGTCTTACGGAGACGTCTTCATGTTCAACTCCCAGAACTCCGCATGCAACTATGAAGGCTGCGATGTGTTCATCAGGATGTACTTTACCATCACCTTTGAATTTAGGAAAGTTCTTCCGGTTACCTCTGGGTAACTCATGCAAAGGCTGAGGAAGGGCAAGAGGCCCAACACGATGGCCCCAAGGCAATGGTACCACCATTCTTGGAAAAATGGCTTGAAGAGGAAACAAACACCAGCAAGAATCAAAGCTCGAAGATTAGGACTGATTTTCTCTGAAGGAATACCACCCGTAGGGATTCTATCTTGGACAGGTGGAGTGCTTGTTGAACGAGCCTTTCTATTTCTCCTTGTTGAAGGGAGAGGAAAACCCTGCTGTTCCAAGAGCTGAAACTGAGAATCTTCAATACCAAGGGCCCTTCTCCCTCGAGTAAAATGTGGAGTCGCAGATCAAAAGATGATCAATAAATGATTATAGAACTGGAATATGATTCCCCAGCGGAGTCGCCAAAAACTGTTGGTCGTCAAAAAGGACTTCAAGAAGAGCAACAGTCAGGGGACAAGAAGTCCCTCCTCTTTAATGGGAGAGGTTCCCTTATTCAGAAATGAACCTATTTACACATATACAAAGTATGGTTTTACTACAGAACTTGGATATTATGAAAGTGTTTTCTAAAAGGATCATCAATCACAAAAGGAATGAGGAATGAAAATGTGAGAATGAGCAGAAAGGCACCATTCATAATTATAGATGATAGAGTAATTCTTTATGCATGCGAGGTTACAGCGAATTGGAATAAGATCATTTGTATCACATTAATAAGATGGAATTTGAAAAGACACAAAGTTCTGTAAATAACATCTGCGAGAATACAAAGCTTCTCAACATAATACAGATAAATGATCTAATAAAATTAAACGAATAGCTTGAGAATAAAGGAAACCAGATAGAAAAAGAATGAAAAATCCTTCTGTATTGATTTCTTTATGATTTATTTACACTTTCAGAAATAAGCCAAGTTCTCTCTCTCCATTTCAAAATGGCGAGGAGAGGCCATTATATAGTTTACAAATTAGTTACTCCCGGTAACTACTTATTTTAACTAATGATTAGTTAAAGGATTGCAAATCGCAATACCCCAACTAAATACAATAAATTCATGATGGAGAAGAGAAGAAGGAGAAGAATCAGGAGAAGAAGACAAGCGTTCAAGATTGGGAGGGACCCACTGATTTAAGGATCCATTGTTTCTGAATCTCTTCAACGCCTTGGCTATGTCTCTGCCACATGAGACTGATGTGTTGCGGTGGCATCTAACTTGGTAATGAGTTCTCCATGCACGTTCATTAGTTCACTTGAGTCGGGACTGAAATGAGCTCTCGCAAGCGAGTACTGTGTCTGCACATTGTATTGAAATTGGGAAGCCACCGGTGAACGCCAAGCCACTGTCATGAATCATCTGTGCCATAGCTGAAGGGTTTGCATCTGTCATCCTTGCCCAAAAATCCCCAAAATCAAGGTGGCGAACTTCACTTTGTCCCCGATATCGAGAATGAAGACTCGAGTGGTGAAACTTGTTCCCGCCCGGAATTTGATCTTCATGTTGATAGTAACTCGGAGAGCAAAGCTGCAAGCTAGACTTGGGATGGAATTGCAAGGGAAATGGATACGCGCGCATAAATTTTGGTTGCAAGGGTTCGAGCAATAGATAACATGAAAGCAGTGTGCAAAAACGCATAGGGGGCAGTTCATTATATAGCCGTTTAGGAGAGAGAAAGGTAATAAATGCGCATTAAAGCAAGATATTCGGGTAGAGTGGGAAAAATTAGCACGAATGGCACTTGGTTCATTTAGGACACGAGGGACGCGAAAGCGTGAAGTACGCGGTTCGGCCGATTCGGGCGATGCGGGGAAAAGACGCACAAATACTTTTGGGACATGCGGGACGAAAGTACGTGGAATACGTGATTCGGCCGAATCGGACGAAAATGGAACAACGAGTCCGGGAAAACTTGGGACATTTGGGACAAAAAGTTCGACGGGCCCGAAAAGAACGGACTTTGGGTAAACCGGCCGATCGGGGAACAGAGAGCCCGAATGAACCTGGGACACGTGGGACAAAAATGTCCGACAGGCCCGAAAAACACACAAAATGACCCAAAAACATAGATTTTCCCAATTTTTGACTTTTCACATCACCAGGACAACAGAAAAGACACTTAACCTCAAAATTTTAATTTTCAACTTCTTAAAAGTAGGGGAATTTTGAGTGGACAACACGTACATATTTTCATTCTTCCAAATGGTAATCACAACAAGAGTATGGGAAAGGCAATGCTCTCCACCCAACCAAGACATCTAATTAAGAGGAGAAGTCATCCTTCTTCTTTGGCCCGTGAGCCCCAACCATAATGCAATAAAAGATGTGATCCAACTCATTGCAACAACATGCTTTCGCAAACACATAAACGACATTTTCACAATAAAACACAGTCCAAAATAGAATGTAGTTTAAAACTACATTAAAACATGAAAATATTACTGAGGATTCATCAAGAAAGCCAAAGGAGCAAGAAACTATGGGGGATGGTGCTTATTCCTCTCAAAGGGAAATGGGTATCACCACCTGGGAACAAACTACCAAAATATGTATATATATATATATATATATATATATATATATATATATATCATTTCAAATTCCTGAAATGCCCTTATGCCTCCCCCAAGTACCCCTTATTCCTCACATTTCCTTATGTCTCCCCAACCTCTTATGGCACCCCATAACGAGTAAAGAAATGCAAGCTATTTCTTTGTAAGGTGGAACCAAAATCCCAACTCCCTCCACTCTTATACCTCCCTGAACACACTTGTGCCTCCCAAAAAATAACCCCATAGTCATCTCCTACACCATTCTTGGGCCATCTACCCAACAGAACACAAACAAGAAAAAACATTCACACATTAACAATTTCATAAACAAAAGAGAAGAATTTCAAGAGCCAAGCTCTTAGCTCTCCATGATGGAGTTGTTCCACACTACAAAAATATGGTCTTTTGCTACAATTTTACACCAATATTTTTGTGGTTACATGGAATTCCAAAAATTTAATTTGTGGAATTGGAATTATAGCTAATCCACATTTTGATATATTATTGTAGTTTTTCCACAATTATTTATTCCATAGATAGTCCACAATTTATAAAATTTATAGTTAATCTCTATTTTTTTAACTGTATATTATCCACATTTCTTAACTTTTGTAACATTTCTACAATTCTTGTATTTGTTAGTATTCCACAATCTTCAC
This sequence comes from Taxus wallichiana var. yunnanensis, assembly GCA_018340775.1. Classification (NCBI taxonomy): domain Eukaryota; kingdom Viridiplantae; phylum Streptophyta; class Pinopsida; order Cupressales; family Taxaceae; genus Taxus; species Taxus wallichiana. The sequence goes on from CM031244.1 coordinate 758,814,458, forward strand.
AAAAAATGTAGTTTATCTATATATTACATCTTTGCAAAACTTCCACAATTTAGAGTTTTGTAACTCTCATCATTATTATATTGTGGTGATTTCAACAATTTATTTCTAGAATTGTCATTACCACATAAAAATTATAGGTGGAAGCTACAATTTGATTGCCACAATAATTAATTGTGAAATTATCTTTTTTTAAATGTAGAAATGTTATTATTAACAACCGATTTGACATTTATTTAGATAATTTTTCATGTGGATTGTCTACATTTGGAAGACATAAATATAACTTTATTATTAAATGTGAATTTTTTTATAAAAATAATATTTTTCATTAATATATATTGTTAAAAATATACATTACTGAAAATTGCAAACATAAAATATATTATTTTATTAAAATATATATTTAAATAAATAAATTTTTTTTATAACGTGCGATTTGAATAAATAACTATTTTAAATAAATAAATAGTTTTAAGGATATATCCTTATTTTGAACCTTGTAGTTTAAAAAAAATAACTATTATATATCATTAAATTCATAAATTTATATAAAACAAATTTCATTTAAATTATAAATGCTAATTTTCAATACAAATTGTTGTTTGTGGGAGAAGTTACTATGGTTTCGTAAGATTTTTTATTTCCATTATATATATTTTGGTTTCCTAATATTTATATTGAATTGTTATTATGTGAACTAGTTTAGATCCTTTAATTTCTTTAAGTTCCTTATTTTATATGAAAGGGAAGAAAGATTAATAGAAATTCATGAATCTTTATTTCTCACAATAATTTTTAGAATTTGATTGTATAAAAATAAATTAAAATTAGTTTAAAATCAAAAGTATGAGTGATTAAAAAATGCTTTGATACGACTAGTAGTAGAGCCTAATGTTGGTAATAGACAAATAAATAATAGAGAGCAGAATTAAAATAAAACTAGATCAAAAAATTCATACATCTCATGGCCGTGGCCTTACACATGGTAATGTAATTTAAAAAATTCCTTTAAACAGATAGTCTTGAATGCACCGAAGTTTGAGAAATTGACTAAACCAAGTGGGGCATCCAATGCAATTACCATTATCTCATTCAGATTATACAGTATTTCCCTCGCCTAACCTAGCAACACCGTACCAGGATATATGTTTTAGTCACTTAAATACGAAGCCCAAGCCAAGGTCGTAACAAGAAAACTCGTATGCATGGTCGATGATATGGAAATCTAGGATGAAAGCATGCAAGCTAAAAAGTAGCAGATCTGTTGCGCGGTACAGGGATCTCATTGAATGATCTCTCACACTTGCGACATCATCATTATGTTTTTGTTTATGTTTCTTGTGTTGTTTTACTCATGGTTTTACAGCAATTAGTATATGGACAGTAGACCCTATCGGCCTCGGGAACATCTAGAAGCCTTTTGAAAATCTCAATCCATTTAAATTACAGGAATCTCTCATAGTCATCAACAACGCGCCCAACATCGCAGTCTTCATGCGAGCAGTGAGGTAAAGAGGCATGCCCCAGTTCACCTCTGCATGTCTATAAAAGAGGTGATGACAACCTCTTATGTAACACATCTGACTCTTGAATTTACTATCATAGTAGATACTGAGAAAAGCCAACCCCCTGTGCGGTTCTGTTGTCAAACCAGGGAGAAGCAACATTACCACTTTATCCAAATCCCCAGTTACTTCCTCGAATTCTTCCAAACACTTCAATATTTTACTCGCTCTTACTTTTCATGACCCTAACACCTGAAAATTACCAAACAAAACAACTTGTTATGAGATAAAATATGAGAGCAACATTTTCTGTGTGAAAAATAAGTACTCACTTTCTTTAGAATCTGTTAGGAATCTCCAAAAAAATTGAGATTTCATATACCCAGGTGGAGCACTTTTGAGAATCCTTCAATGGGATCCCTGTACCATGCTATAGATTTGCTTCTCCCGATTATCATCTTCCTCATTTTAGGTAGATAGAGCTATTATTTCTTTTGAAAAAATAAAAAATTGCATGTGTTTTGATAAGATTCTATTATTATAACAAAGCTACTGCAGGAAATCCGTTAATGGTGTAAAGGTCTTTAATTGCTCACCATTGGATTTAATTTTAATAGGTGGATGAGATTTATTTCACTTTGATCTGTGCAATATGGATTCCACCAATGCATGGTCATGAATTTTCCATCTTTTTCTGAACATGCAGGTCTCAAAAATCTTTCTAAAACACTAATATCACACGTGGCTTATTACAATCACATATGAATTAGGGAAAACAACTAGAGTAAATTTTTCCTTTCAATATTTAATTTCATGTGATGAAGAAGTTTATTATAAATAATAGCAGCCATTGGAAATATTAAAACATAAAAAAAATAGTCATTTATAAATTACAAGCATGTAGCAGTTACGGTTCTAAAGTATGCCTAATACAATTAATTAGAAGTATTAATATAGAACTATGTATATTTTAAAATGTCTATTAAGTATCCATTAGTTTTGAAATAGTTTAATTTTAGTAGATTTATGTATTTTTAATTATTTTTTATATAAAAAAATTATTGATATATTTTAAGACAATCCATCAATCTTATCTATTAGTAATTTGTGGATTGATACAATAATAATTAACGACTCTTACTATACTCAATCATTCTCATATGCATGTTGAGAATATGTAAAAGATGATATAAATACATATCATGAATCACTTTAAATAGTATATTTACTATTTTACTGGGTTAATCTACTAGCGACAAGTCTTTGTTGTCGAAACAATGTTAATTATATATAATTTGGTCTAATTTAGATTACCATGAACTCTACATGTTTCTTGAAGACTACACACAAGAAATAATGTATATCTTAGTCTAATGTAATGCACGTGCATAAACATTATAAATTTAAATACTCTTATCGACATAAAATGTAAATTCAATATGCTCTTTTTTAATTTTTTGTAGATACTTTTGTCACAGGAATGCTACATTATCACTCAAATCAATGATTCATTGCTTTCCTAATTAAAACCTACTGTACTCATGTATTTATAGGTCCTTAAATTTATATTAGGAACATATTGATATGCCTGAAATAAATTCAACAACATTTTATTCAATTATCCCTATTTGGAACCATGAGAAAGTGGGGATAGTGGGATAGTGAAGTCTTACATGTTGGAGTTAACTTTTAAATGAAGTCAAATTAACTTTTATGAAGTCTTACATGTTGGAGTTAACTTTTATGAAGTCTTACAAATTAAATAATATATACAAATTATGAAGTCTTACATGTTGGAGTTAACTTTTATATTTATTACAAGGCAATGGTCTCTCTAGATGCGCGTTCCTTTTATTTTTCGCATGCTAAAACAATGTGATGTTCTAATTAGTAAATATATTTACTTCAAAGCTTTTAAGAGTTCAATTCTCTCCAAATTGGCTATTTTTAATTATCTATAATTATATAATATTTCAATAAATTCAAATGATCTAAATATGTATCTTGTCTAATGTGTCGTTTCTATAATATTGTAGTTTTGTATTATTATTTTTTAATATGTACAAATAATAAAGTTTAGATAATGTGATATTTCCATCCTATTCAATGTGGAATTCTCACACTATTATAAATTCATAAATTAATATTTTTAAAATATATCATAATAAACAACTTAATAAAAATAATCTCTTCTAAGAAACAAACTAATAACATATTATATATAAAAAGGTTAATGTGGAATTTCCACTTATTCCAAATTTATATTAGTATTCTCAAAATATACCAAAAACCTTATAGTAATATAATAGTTCTACACAATTATAACTTTAAATTAGTTTAGTTTAAATATGTTATAAATGTAAATACAATAGGTAATAATTATAATAAATTTTACACATTTTTTCTATATTTTGGTTAATGTGGTATTTCCATAGTATTTTTTTATTAGTACTTAAAAATATATATAATAATAAATATATCATTTGGTTAATGTAACATGTCCATGCCATCTTAATTTCATATCAATTTTCTTAAAATTACCAATTTTTTTGGAAATAATGTTAATTTTTTACATTAAAATAGTTTTACATTAGTCTTCTTAGAATATATAATAAATACATGTATAATAACTAATATTTATGTTATCATAATCTTCTTAAAGTATGTTATAATAAACATATATTTGGTGTAATGTGGCATTTCCACACTATATATTAACCTGTTTAAATATGTAAAACTTCAAATAAAATATATACTATTTAATGTGGTGCTACCACAATATTATGATTCTATATCAATCTTCATAAAAACATATGTCACAAGTGTAAGTATGGTGGGTAATATTTATAATAAATTTTAATATTTTTGTCTAAAAATGTGGAATTTCCATAATGAAGGTTTGGAGATGTGGGTTATCTACAAATTATTTAAAATATAAATTTACTATGGAAAATCCACAATAATTAAAAATCAATAACTAAATGATCATAGTGATGCCACAAATATTCTACAATTATGTCAAATTGTGTAAAATTTGTGGAATAATTGTAGTAAAAAGTGCTTGCTTATTGTAGTGCCATGTTCCAAAACAACAGGCTTAACCCAATGCAAGAAATCCAAATCAGCCAAGCACAAGCATGCAACAATCCTCCAAACACTCCTTCAAGTAAGAGCTCCCAAAACAACAAGGAATTCACCCAAGAATGAATTCTCCAAAGTGAAGCAACCCCAAAACAAGGCAAGCCATTTGAATTTTATAGAAGAGGGAAGGGAAGAGGATTAGGCAGATCCACATAGGATGCCATGTCACACATATTCAACCCCAACCTAAAAGTTAACTTCATTCTCCAGTGCATCATAATTAGGTGGGTGAAAAATATGATAGTTGACTTACGCACTCAAATCCAACCTACGATTTGCCTTCTCAAAAGGAATGAAATTAAATCATGTAAGAAAAGTGTAATAAAAAACTATGATTTGCCTTCTCAAAAGGCATTATAAAAGTCTAATCTTAAGTCTCCAACCATAGGTATGGTTGGTAATTATATTTAAGAGGTATGGGACAAGTTTAACTTGTCCCACAAGCCTCCAAAATCAGCCTCCAAGGTCAAATTCAAATTTCTAAGAAGGTTGAATGTTTCACACTAAAAAGTTAACTTTTACATCACTTACACATCTCTTACAACACTTTAATTCATGGCCAACAACTCTATTAATTACTCTCTTATGACATATTTGATTTATTTATTTTAACAATATGACTACTCACAATATTTACACACCATTTAATAATTAATGAAAGGGGTTAAAGCACCACAAAAATAAACACATGCAAACATAAACAAAAGGGACCAAAATAAAATAAATACATAAAAAAACCCCTTGGCCACATTTAAAGGTGATCCCCCCCATGGGAATCCCTAACACACACAAAAACATGCACAAACAAATACTATTTTCCATGGTGACCTTGTTGAATTCATCTAGAATTCCAATGTGGTTGGTCTCCAATCGCTCGATATTTGTTGTGATCATTTAACCTATAAAACAAAAATACCTCCTTTGGCCTCGTGGCCATATCAGAACATCTAAAATAATATAAATATAATTTCCAAAATCTTCTAAATATATGAATCACAACAACATCAAGCAATCTAGCAATATCATTTGCAATTTTACTCAACAATTATATCATCATCTAATAATTTCCATTTCTAGGTCAAAAAACACACCATCATCAATATCCAAAATGCCTCTAATAATCATCATGCATCATAACCGAATCAAGTCAACAATAATCCATGATCTACATCTATCATCATACTATAATAAGGTCCACAATCAAGTCTATAATATAATCTGTGGTAACATGATTAGTATCAAAAGGTGTCAAAGGGAAGTGGGCTAGTACATTTTGACAATGCTCATATGGGTAAGCATGGTTATTCTAGATCTGATCATAATGTTGATCTGGAGGAGTTGTGAAATACATTGGAGGTGGACTGCACTTTGCAAGTGTGAATTCCAAGATGGAAATGAAGTCATGATTGCACAACTTCATGGAATGGAAGAAAATGAAAGATGTGGAAAGAAGAATGGGTGGAAGGAAAGTATGCAACTCAAAGAATGGGTTGTTGACTAGATGGAGTCGTCAGATGTGTTTTCCATGTGCCTCCAGAGGATGAATTTTACCAAGAACACATCAACTTGATGAAATGAAGTGGTAAGGTGCTTTAAACCTGTCCAACTAGGCGTGCCAGAAATGTTAGTGTGGTAGCATGGTGGCTTAATATTTGTTGTTTGATAATGAGACACCTTGGAAAGAAGAGAAAGATATAACTCCAATGTCCCACCGGGCATGCCAAAACTGTTAGTGCAAAATCACAACACCCCCAAATGGCTTGGTTTTATGTGGGGCATTCGGTGTGATCTGCATAACATTGGATCATCTCTTAAGTTGTGGGACCTGCAAACCTAAGATAGACCTCTAGAGAAAGTTGGTTCTTGTTCCTAAACTACCTTCCACAATCTACTCTAATGCAATAAAATCTAATCTATCCTAATCTTACCATTCTAAGGAACCAGAGAGAAAGAGAGAGTGAAAGAGAGCCTACACTAAAGTGGTTATACACTAGAAAAGGAAGGAGCCAAGATACTCTGTTGAGGGAGGATGAAACAAGGGAAAAAGGAAATGAGGGAGGCCAGACAGAAGTGACACAAACCCCAGATCCTAATCCACCATTAAAACTCCATGAAACACAACTCCCTGCACCTGTAAACGTGAAATACATACACAAAAATAGATTTGAAAAGAAGAGACACAAAGAAACAATAAAACATGAGAAAGGGTTGAAGAACACCAAAAAATCATTAGTTTATTTCTCTAGAAGGTGCATAGACCATTACATTTATGATCAGAGGCGTAAAATCCACTTTCCAAGCGTAGGAGAAGGATTACAACTCAAATGGAGTTAGGAAACAATTTTGACAGAGTTTCCCCACACCCAAATGTCTCTCCCTTCTCAAAATGAGAAGTGTTTACAATATATAGCATGATAAAAAACATAGATAAAGAAGGAAAAATGTATCTTTTTCTGCAAGCTCAACCACCAACCATCAATGCTCCTTTAAATACGCCTACAATCTGTCAATTCTGGTTCTCGATGTCTTTGGCACGTTGAAGAAGGAAGAAAGGCAGAACAAATCAAATCTGATCTGGTTGTTGAAGCAATCGATCATGCATTAATGGCAAGAAAGATGTTTTCCTATTTTTACCCACCAAAGCCTACTGAAAATAATATTTTATGCTTCCATGGCATTGAGGAGGTAGAGATATTTCTAATGGTAGAAAATTTGTTGAATTTAGAGCAATGGATTGAAAGATATGCCCATCTGAAAATTTGTATCAAATCCATACAAAAATGGAGAAAAATAATTTTTGCAAAATGGATCCACCAACCTAAAATTCACTTTGGCACCTTTTGAGAAAAAACACAAAATTATAAAAAACCTCCCACAGCCCCGCAGGCTTGAAAATCACTTTAGGCGAAAAACCTTCGTGGGCCCAAAATTGAAATTGTGCCTTTTACACAAAAATTGTAAAAGTGCAAAAGTATCCCTTAGGCCTGCAATCCCACAAGCCCATGCAACTTCACATTTTGCATTTGGTGAACAAATCTCCTTGGCCTCACGGGGCCACACTTGCAAACTGCGCCATTTGTAAAAGTTGCAAAATTTCCAAAGTTTCCCCAACAGCCCGCTTCCCCGCAACTGACAAAGGCTTGACACGTGGCTTCTCTAGGCATCAGTGGAGGTGTGGCTTACTTTTATTCTTTACACCTTTTCAAACCAAAAACCAAAAATTCCAAAGTTCCTCCGATGACCCGCCTTCCCGCTTTGACTTGAAACATGGCGACATGTCACTCTGCGGGCCTTAGGAATTTTTTCATCATTTGGTGTAAAGATCCTTAAAGGGCTCGAGGGCCTGTATTTGTAAACTTCGCCCTTAGAAAAGTTTTAAAGTTCCAAAGTGTGTTAGATCCAACAGACCGAATCTACACTTGGGAAAAATTTCCTCCATGGCCCATATTCACTTAGCAAAAGAAATCATCCCCAGGTTTGTGGACCCACAATCGTAACTCGTAGCTTTTGCGAAAAGTGCAAAATTCCAACATATCTCATGATCCCTTCCGGTCTACAATCTACCTTTGGCAAAAAGTCTTCCACAGATCCACGACCCGCTTTGGCAAAAAAAAAACTCCTTCCAAGGCCCGCCGGCCCATAATTTGCAAAATATGAGGAGTTAGAACGACTTCTTTATATTTCTGGAAAGGGAAAGAAATTTCCTATCTAATAGAAATGTTTTCAGGGGACCTTAAGTACTTGAAATATATGAAAATTCATATTGAAGCACTAAAGGAGTAAAAATGGTGCTAGTCAACCAAAAATAAATGTGATCTTATTTTGGTGAATAGTAATTTGTTCCAATCTATTTTTCCTTTCTTGTATTATCAGTTTATTTTTTGGAGATGACACAGTACAATAGTGGCTTTCCTAATTGCATATGAAACATTAGCACATTATAGAAATGTTTTCCTTACTTATCTATCTTCAACAGCTTGCAGTAGCATTTATGGAATCATTTTTGGATTCATACCTCCGTAGAAGTTCTACAAAACTGGACCTATTCTGGATTGAATGGATATTTAAAAATTTAAATAGGGAGATCTCCATATTCATCCCCATCACTGTCACTATCACTTATTGGTTTATACCAATAGGTGTTTTTCATTTCTCCTTCATTCCTGGAAAGGCTCCTGGATTGAGGGAATGAACCTGATAGAAGTTTGATCCCCGGTGGAGTCACCAAAAACTGTTGGTAGGAGTTTTCACCACTGAATATGCCCATTCAAATTATGTAAAAATAAGAAATAGTTAGTGAAATTCCCCTTTTCATTGGTTGGAATTTCCTCTACTTGTTGAGAGAGACAGTTCCCTCGTATGATGTTATTTTTTGTATTTTTCGGTGCTTTTAACCAGAATGCGCAAAAGGGAAAAAAATTGAGAGATAAAGTGAGATTGATAAGGGAGAGAGAACAAAACCCCATAGGGGTTAGGCAAGATGGGAAAATGTGAGAGAAAAAGTTCTAAAAATCTATATTATCAAGGACACACCTGGCCTTGTTGGTCTTACAATATTTCCTTACAAGGTTGGTTGGATAAGAAATAGGTGAACACTTCTATGTGGAAAATTACATACAATGGGAATGGAATCTAGGAATCACAAAGTCTTCATATCCTTCAGAACATATTGATATGGCACGAAGACCACATACTATGACATACAACACAAAGTATGATCAGCTTAGAATAAAACATACTATGAAGGAACAACAATATAAATAATTCAATTACAATAAGATTAACATATTTTACAAATGGAACTATTAACACATTAGCATAAAAAGCATTATATTATTTTGAGGGAAAAGTCTATCCACACAAAGTTATAATAGCCTGATCCAACAACATCCAATAGGATATAAGAATTCCCCAAAAGTGTTTTGGAATGAGAAATATGAGAGAGGAAACCCTTTATCATTACAATGCAGCCTTATATAGGCATTCTTTTCCAAGCAGTTATAAAACTACTTGACTAATCCTTAACCCCAACTTAACCTGAAGTTGACTCAACTTGAGTTATATGTTTCATTAAAATCTACGAATGTATAATATTTAATTAATTTGATAAATTAATTAAACACATTTCTTCTTAGATTAGGATTTCTCTTCTACTTCATGTTGTCCCATATCCTGGGATTGGAGAAAATAAGGCCCATGCCTCTTAATTACACTTTCAACCACCACTAAGATGCCATTCTAAAATATGTTTATTTACTGTTAAATTATCTAGAAAACCTACATCAATTCTTCATTTTCCTTACTTTTGTGCATAGATATCGGATCCATGATTCCAACGAGTATTCATTTGTGCAATTTCGTTGAGAATTGCTCAAGATGCGACCATTAAAGAGTAGGTAGCTATTTTTAGATTGCCACGGTTACTTGGCCTTTAAGGGATTATGTATTTAATTCATTGCTAGAAATCATCACTTAAATTATTTTGTCCCTTTCTCCAATATTTTATGCATCCTTTAAATACCTTGAGCATTTAAATTTTGGAGGGCCCACTTGATTTTTATCCATTATTTTACATTTGAATTGTGAGGGGTTTTAGTTGGCAATTAAATACTGCCAGGTCGGTAGACTCGTGGAAGAAATGCCTAATGTATTGTGAGTGATATGATCATGTGGGGAAATTGGAATTCCTCGACCTATTTGTCTCAAGTGCAACTCTATCTTTCATCCTCTAATTCATCTTCTCTCCTATTGAAACACATTGGCCTTTGACTTGTTGCTCGCCCTCATTCCATTCTATTGACGAAGTCAGGTTCTTGGCACCCAAACATACCTTCATGGAAAGTACAGTGATTCTACGCAAAAATGTCCCATGTGACATTCAGGCCCTTCAAACACATGTTGGCCACACTCTTGGTTCGAATTCAGACTTGACTCACGATTGGGCTAGGGTGCTAAGAAAATTTCTTCTCCGCCATGATTGATTGTTTGATTCAAACATGAAAGGATGGATCCCTTTAATAACCTTGAGTCACCATAGTTTTTTCTCTCTGTTATGAAGCACTTAACTTTCCTGTCATAATTTGGCAAAGCCTCACTCTCTAGTATATCGTACATTGGCTTAATGGATTGAGTCCTTTGCCATAACCCCACTGCCTTATTTACCGACATTTGATAGCTCATATGTCGAGCCATCCATATTTACAGTAGGCCATTTTGGTGTTGATTTTCTCTTCACTACCTACTGTGATGGTTCAACATCGTTGATAAACTCAGGGAGCCTATATACTTTGTGACCCGTCTAAGTTGACCATCTATGAACTGGCTTGGCTTCTCATTTCCTCCAGTCGTGTAGTTGATGAAAACCTTACCTTTTCATTTTGTGAACTTGATGGCTCAAACGAAGCATAATTTGGTCTCCGCATGGAATAGCTCAGTTTCTGCAGGATATGAGCTCGATGCGATGCTTGAATAACTGGTGCATTACCACCGTGGTATGAGGTCGGTACAGATCTCATAATTTGTTGAGACTGTAGTAGGAGACAAAAGCATTGCTCGATAAATATTATACCACTCGGCTCCTCTACGACCAGCTTGATCTTGGTGAAGAGATAAATCAATTTTTTCACAAGATCAATGCTTTCTGAATTAACTCTATACATGCCCATTTTTCCCATTCTTAAAAATAGCTTGGTGAACCTAATCCTCAATTCACTCCTTCATATGCACAAGTTGTGCACCTGCATAATTACTCGACATTAAAAAAATTCTATTCAGATTCCTAGATAAGTTCGGCCATGGATTTTATGTTGGCATCGAATACGATGGCAAGTCTTCAATCACCTATAGCTTGGTGAATTATTTCCTTTAATGCCTATTTGATAATTATCTCATCCTCAAAACTTAGCGACTCGTTGGGGTTTTTTCCATATAGAGCTCGGTTGCATGATGCAAATAGCTCGGCCATGGAGTAACTCACTACGCCTTTTATATCATTGGATAAAATGAATTTTCAAATGCACAGCTTAATGTTTATTACCACAACTCAACCTTTGTTATTATGAACCCAATGAAATGTTGGCTATCCCAACGCACCACAATTCGAGCTTAGAAGATAACTCAACCTATTTTCATAACATCTTAGTGATTATCAAGAGCAGCAACCTTCCAATGCTTCCTATCTCACTTCATTCTTTACAAGGCAACTTGATCATATAAAGGAATGCCATCGATCAACTATGTAACTCGGTTTTCATCGAAATGGCTCGGTGCACATTATAATAGCTTGGACCTTTATGTTCGATGGAAAAGTTAGATTCATATATACATCCCATGGCACTTTGAGCCCGATGTCAACAATACTAGCTCAATCTTATCAAATTGCTCACTGATATTTGCACAGACTCGAGCCACCCTCAAAATAGCTTTATCTACGAAGGATAATCTCGACACTTCGAATAACCAAATTTTTTTTCCCAAATGCTCTTAACGCAATAAGATGTCCCGACCATGAGCTCGATGGGTTATTTACTCAAATTAACTCGGCTCTAGTCCTCCAAATGGTTCTGTTCACCCACTAGGGGCCTACGTGAAACCAAATTAGGCTTATCTTACTACTCCATTAGATGATCTTTCCCCTATTAAGAATTTCTTACTTGCTGAACTCAACTCGATGTTGTATTCCAAGATCTCGGTCCTTGTTATGTAGTATCCAGCTCGATCATCAAAGGTACTTCAATCCTCCAAATAGCTTGGTTAACACCCATTGCAACTTCGTTATGTAGACAATGGGCCCGGTCTCAACAATGCTTTGTTTGCAAAAGAGTTCAGTTTATGTTTAATTGTTCGTTTTATCTTTCTGATAACTCAAGTCACTAATGCAAATTTTTGATTTGCTAAGTATACTAGAACCTCATGGAGATGGAAATGTTATAAATTTTTTCCATTTTTCCTAAAGGTGGGCCTCCTAAAATATCTGCAACACAAACATCTAACCCAAAAAAATTAAATTTTTGAAAATCCCATCATTTATAATGGGTGAAAACAACTAGCTCTTTCTGGGTACATGGATTGGATTGAACATCGTGCAAACAAGACATAGCTCAAACTCCAAAATCTCAAGATTTGGAAAAGATCAGTGTCTTATCCATTGGGCCAAAGTTTATTATAGGGAGACATCCTCTCATACAGAGTTGCACGAAAGCACACAGACACAAAAGGGAATAGGAAGGGAAACAAGCCAAAAATGGGAAAATATGTACGAAGAAGAAAGAATATATTTACAAGGGAAAAAAAGAGAATGTACAAAATCTACACAATTCCAAAGACATGCTGAGAGAAATAGGTAGCTTTACAAAACAACACACTAAAATAATGAGGCACCCAGGAACTGAAAATGATCAGTTGAATATAGAAAAATATTATAGGAGCATTGTGTGGCTTGAAAAGGAAATTTGAAGCAATTACACCATCCACATAGTAATACTCCATATTAAAATTATCTAGTTTATATGAAGAATGTCTTCCTGAAACGTTTCTTCTTTTGAAAATGGGGAGGTGGAGGTATAATGTTATACAAAATCCTGTATAATCCTTGGTTTCTTCCATAATGATTTCTACACACCACTAGACTCTGACAGCTGGATCCAAAATCCTTATAGCACCGAATTCTTATTTCAATGAAGTGTTGATAACATTTATGTGAAGATTACAACTATCATCATGGCACAACTCATGAGAAACATTCACTTGGATTGGACTTTATTCGTAATTAATTTCAAAAGGAATTGGGAAAAGAGTACTGAATAATTTACCATTTCCATTCTATGTAATTAATACCTTGTCCCTGAAAAACATACTTGTTGCTTTTGTAAACTTAGCACCTTTTCTTTTTGATTCTATAAAGTTATGAGTCTTAAGTACAAACTGCATTATTGATTTGTCTTCATGATTGGAATGGAACTTGAAGGTTATAAGACTAGGTAAAAATTGATCAAAAAATTTATCTTCTTGCTCTTTCCCGCATTCCAAAGAATGTGTTGAAACAAGACTATCATAATCATAATTGTGAAGAAAATATTCTAGACATGGATTTCCATTTTCTATTTGTTTCAAGGGACTACAAAAAGGCTCTGATGTACTGATTTCATTAGCAAATATAACATGAGGGATGTTGATTTCATTAAATTTCTTTTCTTCAGGTTTAGACACTTGTTTGTTGTTGAAAGAACTTGAAACAAGAGGATTATCATCACTGACTCGGGTTTCATTGTCTACCGACATAAGAGAAAAATCAACTTTGTCCCTATTTTCATGATGAACTTCAATTTCCAGCAAGATAGGATCATTCATTTCAAACCAAGAATATTCAACCATGGTGCAAGATATATTTTCTAATAATTCTATTTTAGGTTGAAATGAAGCCTCAAGTTGTTTGCCTTCTTCATCATTTGATGGAATATCAAATTGACATGCAATAGGCAGAGAAATAAGAAGACATTCATTGGTGGAATTGAGATAGCGTTGAGGAATAAATAAATTGTAATGTGGAGAATCATCATGAGAAACTTCTTGAGTTTTAATTTTCTTCTCTTTGTTACAAAGTGTCTCATATAAATTGAATGATTGTTCTTCAATTTATTTTTCCTCCTCACATTCCTACAGTTGCGTGTATTTCCTTTTCTCTTCTCTCATCAGCTGTATGGAATTTTTATCATCTATATTTGCTATTTTCATCTTCCTACCTTTTGCCACACTTTCTTGATATTTAAGCTACAAATATTTGATCACTAGGTCATAACATGCAACAATTTGTTCCAATCTATTTTTCAATTCTTGCATTGTTAGTTTCTTTTTAGAGATCACACAGGTGCAATAGTGGCTTTACTTTTTGCATATGGAACATTAGCACATTATGGAAATGTTTTCCTTACTTTCCTATCTTCAACAAGTTGCATTACTATTTGTGAAATATTTTTTGGATTCATACCTCCGTAGAAGTTTTGTAGAAACTGGATCTGTTATGGATTGAATGGAGCTTGACATTTTTAATAGGGAAATCTCCATGTTCGTCCCCATCACCATCACTATTACTTATTCGTGAAGACCAATAGGTATTTTTAATTTCTCCTTCATTCCTGGGAAGGCTCTTGGATTGAGGGAATGGACCTGCCAGAAGTTCGATCCCCAATGGAATAGCCAAAAACTATTGTTAGGATTTTTTGCAACTGAATATGCCCATTGGAAGTATGCAAAAATCAGCAAGAATTAAGGAAATTCAACTTTTCAATGGGTGGAATTTCCTCTCGCTTTGTGAAAGGGCAAGTTCCTCGTATGATCTTATTTTTGTATTTTTGTGTGATTTTAGCGGAAAACACAAAGGCACTGAAAAATGTGATAGAGAAAGTGAGAATGAGAAGGGAGAGAGAACACAACCCCATAGGTGTTAGGAAAGATGGAAAAATTTGAGACACAAAGTTCTATAAATCTTTAATATCAAGTAAAAACCAGTCCTTCTTGGTCTTACAAGATTTCCTTACAAGGTTGGTTGGATAAGAAATAAGAGAACACTTCTATCTGGAAAAATACATACAATGGGCATGGAATCTAGGAATCAAAAAGTCTTCATCTCCTTCAGAACATACTGATGTGGCACAAAGTCCACGTACTCTGACATACAACACAAAGTATGATCACTTGAGCATCAAGTATACTATGAAGGAACAACAATATCAATAATTCAATTACAAGAAGATTAACAAATTTTGAAATTGGAACTATTAACACATCAACATAAAAAGCATTATATTCATTTGAGGGAAAAGTTCAGCCACAAAAAGTTATAACAACGTGATCCAACAACATCCAATAGGATAGAAGAACTCCCCAAAAGAGTTTTGGAATGAGAAATATGAGAGAGGACCCCTATATCATTACAATGAAGCCTTATATAGGCATTATTTTCCAAGAATCAGTTATAAAACTACTTGACTAATCCTTAACCCCAATCCCAACCTCAAGTTGTCTCAACTTGACTTATATGTTACATTAAAATTTACGGATGTATAATATTTAATTAATTTAATAAATTAATTAAATAAATTTCTACTTAGATGAGGATTTCTCTTCTGCTTCATGTTATCCCATATCCTGTGATTGGAGAAAATAATTCACATGCCTCTTAATTGCTCTTTCAACCACCCCTAATATGCCATTCTAAACTGAGTTCATTTATATTTAAATTCTCTAGAAAATCTGCATCAATTCTTGATTTTCTTAGCTTATGTATGTAGATATCGGAGCCATAATTCGAATGAGTATTGATTTGCATGATTTCATTGAGAATTGCTCAAGATACGACCATCTGCGTACAAGTAGCATTTTTGAGATTGCCATGGCTACTTAGCCTTTACGGGATTATGTATTTAATTCATTGTTGGAAATGATGACTTAAATTATTTCTCCCTTTCTACAATGTTTTCCGCATCCTTTAAATACCTTGACCATTTAAATTTTGGTGCACCCACTTGATTTATCTCCTTTATTTTACATTTGAATTGCTAGGGGTTTTACTTGGCAATTTAATATTTCCATCTCGATAGACTCGTGGAAGCAATGCCCAATGTATAGTGAGTGATATGCTCATATGGAGAACTCGGACTTCCCTAACCCGTTTTTCCTGAGTTTAACTTGGGCTTCCATCCTCCAATTCATCTGATCTCCTATTGATCCGCATGGTCATTTGACTTGTTGTTCACCCGCATTTCCAGTCATAATTTTTCCAATTCTCACTCTCTAGTGGCTCGTGCACTAGCGCGATAGACTGATTCCTTCACCAGAACCCCACATCCTGATTTTATTGCATTTGATAGCTCAAATGCCAATCCGTAATTATTTATAGTGGGCCATTCTGATTTTGAGTTTCATTGCGCTACCTACTATGATGGTTCACCATTGATCATAAATTCAGGGAGCCTAGACACATTGTGACCTATCTAAGCCAAACTTCTACAAACCAACTTGCCTTATGATTTCCTCCAATCTTTTAGTTGATGAACAAATTTTCTTTTCATTGTGTGAACTTGATGGCATATACGGAGCATAATTTGGTCTTCGGATGGAATAGCTCAGTTTTTGTAGGATATGAGCTCGATGGAATGCTTGAATAACTGACGCATTACCACTATGGTATGAGCTCAGAACTGATCTTATAACTTTCTAAGACTGTAGAAGGAGCCTAAAGCATGGCTCGGTAAATACTATTCCGCTCGGCTCCTCCACAACCAACTCAGTTTTTTCATGAGCTCAATGCTTTCTGAATTAGCTCTATATAAGCTTAGTCTTCCCATTCTTAAAAATAGCTGGTGAACCTAATCCTTGGCTAACTCCTTTGTATACACAAGTCTCCCATCTGCATAATTACTCGGCTTTACAATTTTTTCGACTCAGATTCCTGGATAATTTTTTCCATGGCTTTGATGTTGGCTTCAAATACTATGGAAAGTCTTCAATCGCATGTAGCTTGGTGAATTTTTCCTTTAATGCCTATTCAATGATTACCTCAGCCTCAAAACTTAGTGACTCGCTGGGGTTTCTACCATATAGATATCGGTTGCATGATGTAAATAGCTCGATCAAGGAATAACTTGGTCCACCTTTTATATCATTGGAGTGAATCAAATTTTCAAATGCATAACTTAATGTTCATTACCATGGCTCAACCTTCATTATTATTAACCCAATGCAATGTTGGATACCCCAATGCACCACACTTTGATCTTAGAAAATAACTCGAATTATTTTCATAACAGCTTGGTGCTTGTCAAGAGCAACAACCATGCAATACTTCTTAGCTCATTCCATTCTTTACAAGGAAATTTGATCTTATAAATGAATGGCATCAACCAACCATGTAACTTGGTTTGCATCCAAATGGATTGGTGCACATTATAATAGCTTGGCCCTTTATGTTCAAAGGGAAATCTCGATTCATATATACATCCCCTGATACTTTAAGCTCGATCTCAACAATATTGGCTCGATCTTATCGAATAACTTTCCAATATTTGCACATACTTGAGCCCCTCTCAAAATAGCTTGATTTGCGAAGGATAAGCTCAACACTTTCAATCAAAAACAACTTGGCCCAAATGCTCTTAATGCAATAAGATAGCCTAGCCATGAGCTCAATGGGTTAGTTACTCAAAGTAACTCACTTTAGTCCTCCAAATGGTTTCATTCAACCACTAGAGTCCTGACTGCAACCCAATTAGGCTTAGCTTACTGCTCCATTGCATGAGTTTGCCCCTCTGAAGAATAACCTACTTGTTGAACTCGAATCGATGTTGCATTTCAAGAGCTAATTCCTTGTTATGTAGTAGCCAACTCACTCATCAAAGGTAATTCAATCCTCCAAATAGATTTGTTCACACTTGTTGCAACATGGTTATGTAAACAATGGGCCCAGTCTCAGTAATACTATGTCTACAAAAGAGTTTAGTTTATGTTTAATGGTTTGTTTAATCTTTTTGATAACTCATGTCACCAATGTAACTTTTGTATTTCCTAGGTGTACCAGAACCTCATGGAGATGCAAAGGTTATCATTTTTTGGCATTCTTCCTTAAGGTGGGACTCCTAGAATATCCACAACATAGGCATATAACCCAAAAAAATTTAAATTTTCGAAAATCTCATCATTTATAATGGGTGACAATAACTAACAAGCAATAGAAAGAAAAAGTGTAAAAGATAACCATGGTGGTAAATAGTTCCCGTAAGGAAAATGATGCACATGTTAGCATGTTAGAAAGATAAAGAGTATTTAAAAACATGTAAAATATCCATGGAACAAGTAGTGTGCTAGTGAGAATAAGAAGCAATGTACGTGAAACAATAACACCTCTAGTAGGTGAGAATGTAGATGCCCCTAGGAGTCTCGGTGGGTGTGGTAAGAGGTACAATGCCAAACATCATTGCTACATGTAAATATCTATAGAAATTATACATTCACAACTAAAGACCAAGTGAACACACATGTGTATACGATAAAGATAAACACATACTAGATATCTAGCTAACATAGTAAGTAAAGTGTGACATGTTAGTCTTATCCAAAATAAGCTCATGCTTATTTCTGGTCAACTACACCCATTTTTCCCCTTTTAGTGCTCAACCCAAATTTTTAGATATTTTTAGCACTTAAGGTTTCCTGAAAGCATCATCATCAGGTGGGAAATTTCTTCCCATTTCCAAAAATATAAAGAAGTCCTTCTAACTCTTCATATTTTGCAAGTTGCATGAGTCGATGGGCCTTGGAAGGTATTTTTGCCCAAAAGTAGGTCGGCGGGAGTTTTTAAGTATGTTTGCCAATGCGGAGAGATAGGGTGGAAGGAGATATTGAGAAATTTTGTGCAAATGGAAAATACGAGTTGGTGGGCCGAAGAGGGAAATTTGCCCAAGTAAAATTCGGGCCGACGGATCTGCGAGGAGTTTTGGAACTTTTGTGCTTTTTTGCAAAAGGGGAATAAAGTGAATTTTGGCCCACAAGCCCATGGGGATCTTAAAGCCAAAATGCAGAAAATTTCCTAAGGCCCGCAAAAGGACACATGGCCATGTTGAAAAATCAAAGTGGGCGATGGGTTTTGGAGGTAGTTTGAATTTTTTTCCCAAGAAGGCGTCAAGTGAAAAAATTAGCTGTGCCTCCGGTGATGCCCAAAGAGCCACATGTCAAGCCTTAATGTCATGTAGGCCGGTGGGCCTTGGAGTGAATTTTTTCCCAAATGGAAAAAATAGACTGAAAATGATTTTTTGCCAAAAGCTGAATTGCGGGGCTACAGGGAAAATTTTGTATTTTTGCATTTTGGTGCCAAAGGGCACAAAGTGAGTTTCGGGCCCATAAACCCGTTCTAATCACTGGTTTTTGTCATTTTTATGGACCCGACTCAAATATTCAAATGGACATATCTTTCAACCTAGTGCCCGAAATTCAACAAATTTGGCACCATTGGAAAGGTCTCGACCTCGCCTACGCCATGGAAACTGAAACTTTAATTTCAAAGAGGTTTGGTGGGTGAAAAATGGGGAAACATCTTCATGCCATTAATACATGATCCAATTTCTCTAACAACTAGATCGTATTTGATTTGATCGGCCATTCTTTCTTTCTTCAACACAACCGAGAAGACAAAAAGTGACGGACATGACAGATTTGGGGTGGATTTGTAGAGGCATTGATGGCTAGTAGCTGAGCTTCAAATTAGTTTTCCTACCTCTCTCTCCTTCTTCTCTCTATGTTGAATCTATAAAAGAAGGGGTGGGGCTCATTGTAAAGGGTTGGACATTTCTATTTTGCACCCTCCCTTCTTCTTTTGTTCACAAGTGAATTTGTGGAGCTTTCAAACCTCCCATTCGAGCTATAATACAAAGTTTCTTACCTCTTGGCCATTATAATGTATTGTATCAACTCTAGAGCAATAATATATGTCTGTGGGTGATTTCTAACCCTTTCATGTGTTCATTTCTATCTTTCTGATCTTTCATTGCATTTTGGTTACCTGTGCATGGTGTTGTATTGCATTCTTGTGGTCTGTGTTAAGTTACAGAATGGGTGTCTAACATTCCTTTGGTGCATCACCTCGTTAGCTTAGGTTTATTTTCTTGCATCTTCTTAACCATGTCTCCTTGGTAAGATAGATTATATTTAGAGTAGATCCTCTACAATTTATTTGTATACACATGAATAGAGGAATAGGAACTAGTTTTAATCCGGAGAGCTCTCTCAACTCGTAAGGTCCCACACTTTGAGAGATGCTCCATGTTGTGTAATCATACTGAGAGTCTCAACTCATCTAGTTACAGGCACTCAGGGGTACTATGATTCTTCTCTAACATTTTTACATGCCGGTGGGAGCAAGAAGTCTCCATCTTTATTGCAGCAAGATTGATGTGCACTTGCTGTAATTTTAGCTTTTAAGAAGCTTTGAAATTACACATCTGGTGACTCCAAAAGAATCAAAATCTACTAGTTTCAACAGTCCAAGCTTTTCAAGTTCATGAGAAGAATACAAACAAGGTCAAGAACCAGAGAGGAGGGACTATTTTTCTATCTACACTTGTCCCCAGATAGAAGGGGAAGAGGGAGAAGAGCCCAGAGGTCTCCATCTCCACCAAACAGAACCTTGTCAACACCTCCTCTTGGTAGGCCATTCATTCAATCAACAAGGGTTCTCAGCCAATCAGGATGGCACAACCAAATCCTTATGTCAATTTCATTTCTGGCAGCAGACCCACTCAACCTTAATGCACAAAATATTTCCCTGTTGTAGCATTAAAGAGCATCCCATATTTCACTAGAGAGAACCAAACTTCTCCTAGTGACCACATTCAAGACATTGCAAATGTCTGTGTAATTCATGAGATCACTGAGATGGACATTGTAGTCAAGTTACTAGCCTCTTCACTTAAGGGTAAAGCTTCACAATGGTTTAGGAGTCTAACAATCAGGCTCTATTCAAAATTGGGACCATCTGTGTAGAGCTCTTCATAACTAATTTGGAGAAAAGGGAGATAATCTATCCTTGTTGGAGCAACTAAAAACAATCAAGAGGGCTCCTAACAAGTAGTTGATAGATTTTAACCTCAGATTTCAAAGGACATGGGATAGGATTCCATTGGCTATAAGGCCCACAGATGAAGGTGCTTTCTTATACTTTCTTAGAGCTCTAAATTTTGATATTGCTTTAATGATTCAATCAATGGGAGGCACCACCTTACCTGCAGCCTATAAAATTTCCATAAGAGCTGAAAATTGTTTAATTCAGGCTGGAAAACTTGAATCTAGGCCACCCATGCCTCTATACCCAAAACTATCAGCCTTAAACACTAGTCATACACCCACATTAGCTCCTATACCTACTCCTAGGAATTAGAGTTCAGCTGAAGCCTCTACCTCATCCTCTAACACCTCAAAAGAGCTTCAAGAAGTTATGAAACAACTATAGAACCTAGGGAATGAGCTAGTGATTATCAAAATGCAACAGGCTCAAAGTTATAGGCCATATCATCCTCAAGCTCAGTATCAGGCTAGACCCCCATATCAGTAAAATAGACCACCAACTCAGGATGAAAATCAGAACCAAAACCAAGGACAACCTCAAGCTACTAGGCCTTTCCAGTCATATGATCCAAACACAGCTTCAACATCAAGGGCCTTGGTTCCAACACAAAACAATATGGCACAAGAATATGATTAGTGTTTCCCATGTAATAAACCACATAACCAATCAATGTGTTTTAATGGTGCACTAAACTAGGCCTTGATGGTACAGACCATTGGTGTGTCACAAGAGTCCAGCCAAGAAGAAAATTAGTAGCAAGGAATTCAAAAAGAAGCATCTCTAAGTGAAACTATGCTTGTCAATTGGCAGGCTGAGGACTTCTATGGGATGAATCAAACACCTTCTCAAAGTGTAGCACCCAATACACAGTACAAGAAAAGGAATATTGGAGAGGGAAAATCACCAAACATAGCTAATCCTCAACCCTCCATTGCTCCACAAGGTATTGGCACTCAGAATGCAACTCCCAATATGCAGAGCAAGTTCAAGCCAACTTCTAAACCCACTTAGACACCGATTCTAATGACCCATGTGCAAGAGAAATTTTTTTCCAGGAAATGGAAAAAAAAGAAAAGCTCATTTAACATCATTGAATAAATGAAGAAGACAAATGTGAACTTTTCAATGTGGGAGTCACTGGTCATTCTAGGATAGAGAGATCTATTGCAGACTGTTATGGCCAATTTGTCAAGTTAAAATTTACCCCCTAAGCATTAAGAGAAAGTTCTTACCAATGCAGCTCAGCATGGGGGAAATCATGGAGGACCACAAGGTAATAATGTGAATCCCCCTCCATTCTATGTTTCATTGATCATTGGAGACAAATTGATACGTAATTTCATGATTGATTCAGGAGCAAGTAGCTTGTTAATGCCAAAGCAAATAGTTGATCAACTGGGTCTTCAATACGAAGTCATCTCCAGGGGGTAGTGCAATTGTATGGGAAGACTGACAACTATTAGAGTCATCAAAGATTTGAGCCTCACACTGCACACCTACCCTAATGTGACTGTGTTGTAGAACATATCATTTATAGACTTGCCACCATATTTTACATCGTGTTTGTCAAGAGACTTCACTACTAAGATTGGGGGTATCTGTCTATTGATTGGTCGCACATGCTCTTTAGAACAAGGTACAAATCTAAAGCCATAATTAGATCCAAGCCCATTACAAATTACCATATTGAGTCTTATGTACACAGCCCAATCAATTCCAATTGTTTAGCCTTTGATCAGGAGGACCTCCCAAGCACTTATGAAGCAGATACCAAGGTGGGGTGTATCCCATACTTGAACCTCGACAAGTGGGTGAACAAGAGGCAAGCTTTTGACCCATATCAAGAGATGGAGGAATCCAAGCTGGGATTATATTGTTTTCATGAGGAGAATCACCCTCTTCCTAACATCATTAAGCCAAAACACAAAGATGATAATGAAGTATGGTAGTTGTTCTTTGATAGCTCAAGGAGTGGAAAAGGATTCAGAGGAGGGGCTATGCTTGTTTTTCCTCAAGGTATGAAATACTACTTAGCTTTCCATTTCCAATTTGCTTATTCAAACAACACAGCAGAAAGTATGAGGATTTGGTCCATGGACTGCATTAGGAAAGGAAAAGAGGATCAAGAACTTGCAAGTGTTTGGAGACCATGAGCTAGTTGTTAAGCAGGTCTAAGGAGAAAATTCTTCCAAGAATGATCTTCTAAAGAGATACAAGAACCAGGTATGGGACCTCATTGAGGATTTTGAAGCATTCAACATCAATTCCATCCCAAGGAAGAAGAATGAAGCAACAAATAGACTAACAACAATTGGGGCAACCTTCGACATTGTGGAGAGTATCAAGAGTGATAAATCCCAGCCCCATATCAAGTTGGTTGTGAGGCTAGTTGTCCCAAACAACAACACAAGCTAGCAAGTTTTTGAAAATGATCAAAAAATTGTCAACTTTCTACAAGAAGAAGTTGAGTTCTCCTCCAGGAACCAAGACAAATTAGAGCGTAGTAGTATGGTGATCAAGTGGTGCAACTGAGGACCAACAAAATACCAAAGGGTCTTGTCACTTTGGAATCAATCTTCAACCCAAATGACCAATTCTGAAAGGAGAAGGTGAATATTAGGTAAAGGGTGAAGATTCAGAGCCCATTTTCATAGAAGAAGGAAAAACATTGCAGATTGGCAAGGTAAGCACTCAACAAGAAAAATATGAGTTTATTCAAATTTTTCAAGAATTCCTAGATGTCTTTTCTTGGACTTACAAAGATTTAAGATGTTTCAACCCAAAGTTGGCACAACACACTATCGAGTTGGATCCAGGAGCTAAGCCTTTCAGACATAAGCAAAGGCTAGTAAACCCTCACATAGAGCCTCTCATGAGAAAAGAATTGAACAAGATAATTGAGGCCAGTATCATCTTTCCTATCAAGAATTCAAGTTGGGTTGCAAACTTGGTTCATGTGAGGAAGAAAAATGAAGAAATCATACTATGCGTGGACTTTCATGATCTGAACAGAGCATCACTCAGGGACCACTATCCACTTCCATCAATGGAATAGATCTTATAGGTTGTAGTTTGGTTCGAGAGGTTTTCATTGTTAGATGGATACTCAGGTTATAACTAGATAATGGTGAAAGAGGAAGATCAATTCAAGATAGCCTTCACCACTAAATGGGGTATGTATGCTTATAAGAAGATGCCATTTGGACTATCAAATGTCGTAGCAACATTTCAAGCGAGCTATGGACATGGCATTCAAAGGCTTAATTAACAATATCATCCTGGTGTATCTAGATGATATCATCATCTTCTCAAAGAATGTTGTAAACCATCTCTTCCATGTCAGTAGGTGTTTCAGAGGTTTAGAAGGTTTGGAGTATCACTGAACCCAAAGAAGTGTGTGTTCCGACTCATGAGGGGAAATTTTTGGGCCACATTGTCTCGATAGAAGGGTTGAAAATTGATCCTGAAAGGGTGGAATCCATCCGGACACTTCCATTTCCACAACACAATAAATCTCTTCAAAGCTTTTTGGGGAGGATAAATTTATTCATAGGTTTGTGCCTGATTTTTCCACTCTTAGGAAGCCTTTAACAATGATGTTAAAGAAGAGTCTTGCATTTAAATAGACAACAGAAGGAAAATAGAGTTGTGAGGCCATCAAGCTTGCAATATCAAAGGCTCCAAATCTTATTAACCCATAGTTCTTAAAAGACTTCATGTTATATGCTTTCGGAGGGTCAGAAACCATCTCAGCTATCTTGGTCTAGCCCAACAATGAAGGTTCAGAACAACCCATAACCTTCTTCAGCTAGAGCTTGGAGGACTACGAGGTAAAATAATCTTTCATTGAAAAACATGTCCTTTCTATGATTATAAGCTTGAAGAAATTCAGACCCTTGGTCTCAAACAATAAGATTCAACTGCTAGTATCTCATGTTGGTATCAAGGATTTTATCCTAAAGAAGGATTTGAATGAGAAGAGAGTAGGTTGGATCACCTGTAATGGAATATGAAATTGAGATCAAGGTGACCAAACTTGTTCGAGGCAAGGATCTATGTGAATATCTCTCCTGTAAGCAACAGGTTGAGTCAAAGGGTGGAAAATAGGTTTTCCTATTTCTAAAATATGATCAAGAGCAACCAAAAATGATGCACCTACTACATGTTGGACCCAAGCCTTGGTGCATTATCTCCAAACAGGTTTGTGCCCCCTAAAATGGAACTAAGCAAAGATAAGATAGTTTAGACTACAAGCCATTCCATATGTGCTTGTTGGTGGTATATTGTTTAAAAAGGATATCAATAGTGTTATATTGAGGTGCATTGAGATAGACCAAATTGAGAGAATGTTCCATGAGTTCAATGATGGAGAAGCAAGAGGAAACTTTTCTCCTCAAGCATAAGCTCTTAAGGTCATGAAATCTAGTTATTATTGGCCTATAGTGTTCAGGTACTACTACTCATGGGTCAAGAAGTCTAAAAAGTGTGCATTCTTCATAGGAAAGGAGAAGCTAGCAGCCCTTCCCTTTCATCCCATTTTAGTGGATCAGCCATTCATGCAGTGGGGACTACACTTCATTGGGGTGATTAACCCAAATTCAAGCCAAGGCCACAAGTGGATACTTACTGCAATAGACTATTTCACCAAGTGGACTGAAGCAGTGGCACTAAAAGAAGTAAATGAATCTAACATCTTGCATTTCTATGAAGGGATAGCCACCAGGTTTGGAGTCCCTACCAATATTATATCAGATAATGCATTGGCATTCCTTGGTACAAGGATCACTGGGTGTGCTATCAGGAATGGTGTGTACCTTAGCACTTCATAAAATTATTACCCTAAAGGTAATGGCCAAGTAGAGTCCACAAACAAGAACCTATTAAGGATCATAAGGAGGATTCTTGATGAAAATATGAGGACTTGGCATACAAAGCTCAAATCAGCTCTATGGGCTGATAGGATCACATCAAAGAGGTCCATAGGTAGCTCCCCATACAAGCTTGTGTATGGAGAAGAGGTAGTATTGCCCATATCATTGGAGTTGCTGGCTTTGGAGCTCATGAAGAAGTTGGAACTGGCCGAGTTTAAACCTATGGCAATCAGGTATGCAGAGATGATGGAAGTAGGAGAGGCAAGAGAGCATACAATGTAGGTCATGGAGAAGGATCAAGCATTGATCAATAATACCTTTGATAAGAAAGAAAGAACAAGGACCTTTCAAGATGGGGACTTAGTTATAAAATGGAATGTTAATTGAGAAAACCAGGAAAGCATTCCAAGTTTGATGCCATTTGGAGTGGCCCCTACATGGTCACAAGATGTACAAGTAGCAATGCCTTCTAGCTGGCTAAGTTGGATGGTGAAGAATTACAGATCCCAGTCAATGGGATCTACCTCAAACACTACTACTAAAAAGAAAAATTCCTCACCCTTGTAAAATATTAGCCTAGGTTTTTAATTTCCTAAAGTGCATATGTACATTGTTTTTTTGTAGCGTAGGTTTTATTTCCCTAAGTGTTATGGCACATGGTTTTTGTTTCTCCAGTTTACGTCATTATAGAATTTGATGTTCCTCCAGGTGAATGCACCAAGCCCTTTAGCATTTGCATCAGGGAGACCCATGGTCACCACGATAGTTGCTAATTTTAAAATGGAACAAATACATAGTAACTAAAATCGAGTCTCGAAGGGTCCATTTCCAAAAGATTCAGGGTCATCTCTGGTTCTAACAATGTCCAAGCTGGCTCAAGGATTGGATCTCCAAAGTTCATATCAGATCAGGTTATCAATTATGACTCTATGCTTAATGGATGCTTCAAAAGGCAATTGATCTCTTCATCTAGTAGGTAGATGTCCCCTTTGAGTCACCGAATTGTTATCCAATATAAGCTCATGCTTATTTCTAGTCAGCTGCACACATTTTTCCTCTTTTAGTGCTTAATCAATTTTTTCAGATATTTTGAGCACTTAAGGTTTCCTGAAAGCATCTGCATTAGGTGGAAAATTTCTTCCCCTTTCCAAAAATATAAAGAAGTCCTTCTAACTCTTCATATTTTGCAAGTTGCAAGCCGACGGGAGTTTTTAAGGATTTTTGCCAATGCAGAGAGGTGGGGTGGCGAGAGATATTAAGACTTTTCACCCAAATGGAAAATGCGGGTCGGTGGACCCAAAGAGGGAAAGTTTCCTAAGTAAAATTTAGGCCAACGGGTCTACAGGAGTTGTGGAACTTTCGTTCTTTTTTTCAAAAGGGGCACAAAGTAAATTTTAGGCCCGCAAGCCAGTGGGGATCTTAAAGCCAAAATGAAGAAAAAAATTTAAGCCCTGCAAAAGGACATGTGGCCTTGTTGAAAATTCAAAGAGGGCCGGCGGGTTCACAGAGGCAGTTTAAAATTTTTACCCCAAGAAGGCGTAAAGAGAAAAAATAAGTCGCGCTTCGCCGATGCCCAAAGAGCCACATGTCAAGCCTCAATTACATGTGGGCTAGTTGGCCTTGGAGTGACTTTTTGCACAAAATGAAAAAACAGATCGTCGGGCCGAAAATAATTTTTTTGCCAAAAAGTAAATTGCGGGGCTACGGGAAAAATTTTGCATTTTTGTATTTTGATGCCAAAGGGCACAAAGTAAGTTTCGGGCCCGTAAACCCATTCTGCTCACTATTTTTTTCCATTTTTGTACATACCTGACTCAAACATTCAAATGGACATATCTTTCAACCCAATGCCCGAGATTAAACAAATTTGGCACCATTGGAAAGGTCTCGACCTCACCTACACCATGGAAACCTGAAACTTTAATTTCAAATAGGTTTGGTGGGTTTAAAATGGGGAAACGTCTTCAATCCATTAATACATGATCCAATTTCTCAAACAACCAGATCATATTTGATTTGATCCGCCGTTCTTTATTTCTTCAACATGACCGAGTAGACACAAAGAGATGGACATGATAGATTTTGGGTAGATTTGCAGAGGTATTGATGGCCAGTAGTTGAGCTTCAAATTAGTTTTCCCAGATATCTCTCTTCTTCTTCTCTTTATTCTAAATCTATAAAAGAAGGGGCAGGGCTCATTGTAAATGGTTGGACATTTCTATTTTGCACCCTCCCTTCTTCTTTTGTTCACAAGTGAATTTTTGGAGCTTTCAAACCTCCCATTCGAGTTGTAATACAAATTTTCTTGCCTCTTGGCCATTATAATGTATTGTATCGACTTCTGGAGCAATAATATATGTTTGTGGGTGATTTCCAACCCTTTCATGTGTTCATTTCTATCTTTCTGATCTTTTATTGCATTTTGGTTACTTGTGCATGGTGTTGTATTGCATTCTTGTGGTTGGTGTTAAGTTACAGAATGGGTGTCTAACATTCCTTTGGTGCATCACCTCATTATCTTAGGTTTATTTTCTTGCATCTTCTCAACCATGTCTCCTTGGTAAGATAGAGTAGATTTAGAGTAGATCCTCTAAAATTTATTTGTATGCACCTGAACAGAGGAATAGGAACCATCCTTAATCTAGAGAGCTCTCTCAACTCGCAAGGTCCCACACTTTGAGAGATGCTCCATGTTGTGCAATCAAACCTAGAGTCTTAACTCATCTATTTGCAGGAACTCAGGGGTGATATGTTTCTGCACTAACAGTTAGTATAAGCAAATAAGAATAAGTGCAACTAACATATGAAATATTCTAAGAGTGAATGAAGTGGAATGACATGCAATCTGAATATGATAGGATGAGTGTTCTCCCTAGTGAATGTGTATGAGATGTGTGGTATAATATTCATTTATAAATACCCTTCAACAGTCAAGAATGAACCTTAGAACAAGAGTGCATCATCGGGAAATTGTTTGATGATGTGCACTAGGAAGATATGATTAATAAAACATAGAGCATAAAGAGTGTGAATGAGGTGAGCTTGAATTCAAATTTAGACCCTCAGAAGTTGAATATGAACCTTGGGAATAGAATGTGTCATAAGGTCATGGCGATACAAAGTGAAACAAGTTATGTAATGATGTTTAAAAATAGGAAGTATAAATCACAAAGCATATAAGTAGAAAAGATAAACACCTGATGTTAATGAAAGGGGATAAGTAAGCATGGTTCCCCCATGTTTATCATGTATAGAATAATTAAGTAACATCATTTAAAAGATCATCATTGTCATGATTGAATCCAAATGGATAAGCATCAGAGACCTCGTAAGAAATAGTATGGGGTTGATCATATAAAGATCTATTGCGGTGTAGATTTTACATGCCTAGTGCGTATGATTCATCAGTGAAAGGTAGAAGTGGAAAACCATGCACGTAATAACGATTAAGAGTTTGTGTATACCCGATAAATGAGTCATTACAAATAGATACACATCCTAAGGGCATGGGAAATGTGATATTGATATTATTGGATCAAAAGTGCCACCAATGTAATCAAGCCAAGATTTCCCAAGTATAACTTGAGAAGGGCAATAAGTGCATGCAACAAAGACTAATAGATGGAAGACACAAATAAGAAAAATTAATATGAACATATCCATGATAGAAGTAAGGGGAATGAGGTGGAGAAATGATATCATCAATTGTAAATCCCAACCGAGATAAACCATCATGCATGAAAATAATATCAGAGGATGTAGGATCAAATGTAATGTGATGCCAGTAAGAGTTATTTATTAAAAGAGTGCATGTGAAAGGAGGTAATGTCGAGGCATATTGAGATGAGTCCAGTGATATCATATCCAATGTATAGATAGACCCCTGAAAAAGTATCATAGAATTAATAGAATGAGGGGGTTTCTTAAACTGATATTCACTAGGGAAAATAGCAACAAAATTATCATTGAAATAGGACCCATCTATCTCTATAGGAGTAAACTTAAGATTATGCAATGTATCATCATTAAGTTCCACGACATCAACTTCATCATTAAAATAAAGAGTGCTGGAATTGTCATGTTGAATAACATCATCAAGGATATTGGCAGGAGAAGAGCCAGGATACAGGAGTTAGAGGATTCTCTTGATATGTGAAATAGTGGTAACTATGGGAATACGCAAGGTGGGTGAAATGATATCAGTAATATGAGTGGGAATGGATGGTACACTTGTATAAGTGGAAGAATACAATGGAGGACTAGATTTTCAAACATCATAAGCACCAATATTGATATATGGAATGGGTTGTGATGGAGGAATGGGAACAACAGTAACAAGGTCTATGTAGAAAAACTTGAATGGATGTAGGTATGCAACAATGATATGTTCATAATCATCATGTAATAATTTAACACTTCAATGAACCGTAAAAGGAATAGAGTGCATTACGTGAATCCATGGTCTACCTAGTAAAAGATTAAAATTAAAAGAGCCATCAATAATGAAGAACACCATAGGGAAGATCTTAGGCCTAACTTATAAAGGTAAAGTAATAGTACCAATATATGTGTCAGTCATGGAATCATAGCCATAAATGAGAGTATAATTTTTGTGATTATATTATCAGTTATACCAATTTTCGAAGAAGGGAGTGAGAACATATATTTGTTGCAGATCCATTGTCAATTAGTACATGATTAGTACAAGTATCACCAATATTAATAGTGTTAAGAAGAGGTCCAAATGTATTTTAACCAGTAGATGGTGGGATATCCTCATATTAAATGATATAGCATGTGTTATATTTTTGAGAGACGGAATGAGATGTGAGAAGGCCACCGAAGAATTGTTACTTTCAATGTGAATAGAGAAAAGTGCGGCCTATAATGTTTGATGATAGTCGGGTGCTTTGCGTAATAAATCATAAAGAGAAATTTTTTCCAGTGTATTCTTAAGCTGCACTATGATGTCATAACCTTTAGAAGTAGTATTAGGAGTTATATAAGTTATAGTTGGTGGGTTATAAATGGGTTGAGCCCTAGAAGGGTGAGTGTAGTGAGTTGTAACTACATTGATAGTTGGATCAGCCATAGGAGTAATAAAGTGAGGAGGATGTTTAGTGCAAACTTGCATAAAATTAGAAACAATAGTAACCATGCCAAAAACCTTAGTTGGGGTGAAAGAAGGATAACAAGACTGATCCATGAATTGAAAAGAAGAAGAGAAATTTTGATACATTCTCGTAAGGTAGGATTTGAATGGATGGGTTCACCAAATGATTTAAAGAAAATAGAATTTTATACTAAACCCTAATTGCAGAGTAATGAGATATAAACTATAATAAGCATCTTCTAGATACAAGATGACACATATATAAGCTAGTAAATATAAAACCCTAGGTTCAAGAGATAGGATAAAGGACTTAAATAATTTACTCTTGATGCCGAGACTGTCCAGACTAGATAAACTGATAAATAAGAAGGGAAACCTATCGTAACTATGCTCAATAAATTCTGGAGCTATCAGGTGAAACATTACTAGGGTGTCTAGACTAGGGCGGGGACACTTAAGCACTTAGGTACTAGAGACCTCTACTAGACGCATATGACTACGCAAGAGCTTGGAAATTGATTTTTATTATGTCACAAGGTGGTTGCTGGTAGTCATTAATTGTCTCTTGTATGTTGCACTATGATTTCATAATTCTCTTGTAACCTATAAAGAGATGAAAAGCTGTAAAACCCTCAAAATACATAACATACCCTATAAAAAAGATTAGTTGGGTTGAAGATCAACCCTTTCACTTCTAAATTCGACATTACTATGAAGAGGCCTCAAATAAAACATCAATATCTACCTAGCAAGTGATATCTAAACAAATGAAACTATGATTTGGAAATTGGAACCTCTTTGAAAATGCTTAGAAACGAGTTTGTGTCTTGATAATACTTGAAATGAGGATGTTTGAGTGCTTGCAAATGAAATAATTTGATCCCTTGACTAGATAGAATTCTTCAAAAATATATTTATTATTGCTCCAATGATTGTGTATAAGCGTTAGTGAGATTTAAGGAGCCTTGGGTGCCTTTAGTGCTAGTTGTTGTAATAAGAGTTCATGAGAATGCCAAGTTAGTAAATAAGGTGAGTTTAACTTGATTACATAGGACTCCAAAGGTAAATTATCATGGAGAGGATAGCCTAGAGGGATTAAATGATCCAATGAAGAATATAAAATTGAAATATCAGATGAAGGATATGTTGGTCCAAAATCTACAAGTGGGTCATGACCAAATTTCACAAGCTGAAAAAAGTAGATGTTTTTGAACATGGGTAAAAACATGAAAGTTGAAGGTTTCACCAAGTCATCTGATGTTTTTCTATGAATTTTATGCATTTAAATCTCATAATATAGTGACATATTTTTGTGTATGAATAAACAATTTAAACAAGATACCTTAAGATGTATTGAGCGGGGATAAAATAACTGTAGTGTATTGTCAAAATGAAGAGTGTTAGAGGGTAAATTTAAAAATTTGAGTGTCTACTGATATTAATCTAAAACATTTCTCTGAAACAACCCAAATAGAAATTACAAATCTTTTTGTAAAATGTGGATGCGTAAATTTGGAAATGTATGATTTGATAATGACAACATTTGCTTTATCCGTAAATCAAGAAGTGCACTCACCTTCCGATATTAATTTCACATCCTTAACCATATACATGACTTGTTCCCTTATTCAAATTCCTTACAAAACTACTTACATTAGTCCAAAGAAATATATTCCTCCTAAGCATCATTACCTTAAATTTACAGAAACACAACACATGTATGTATATAACTTTTCATCTAGGAATAAACCATTCAATACAAAGTTGATAGTTTCACCCTATCACCCGATGGCCACTTTATCAATTTAATATCTTGTTATAGATCAATTATTTCCTCATGTTTCAATGTTATAATAAAATTATACCCATGAAATCCTATATAAATAAGTCTAGCAAACTCATTTATACACTTAATCACCTATCCCTTTCAAGAACAATCATTACATATATCATTCCTAAAGCACTCCATGATCTCCTAAATTTATAAAATACATAAACACACTCTCGGAGTATCCCCCACATAGGTCTGAAGCACACTCAATGAGGTTATAATTCATGCTTCCCCATTTACAAGATTCCAAATACAAATAAATTTAATCATTCCTAACCATTATTGTATTATCAAGAAATCAAATTTCTAGAGCTTATTACATCATATAGATTTAACATGCTAGGTGGAGAATTATGAGAAATTTGAGGCCTCTTTGTAGTATTGGAAACATAGGTGTTGTACGGATTGCACTTAAATTCAACCACTAAATTTTTTATAGGGTCTTGTAGATGTGGTTAGGGTTTGAATTTATTCCACATCATATAAAAGGTTAAATGCACATGTGTTATACCTAATGTTTTAGAGAAAATAACATCATAGTTATCTATGAGGGCTCAAAAGGTTGCAGTGTCATTTCATCACCATCTAAACCATATGATAGTTTTATACATCCCCAATGATTTCTCCCTTAATTAGATTTCAATACCATATAAAAAGATGAAGATAATTACAAATGATTTCCATCTTGAACATTCATACAACATTATCAAATCAATTGTTTGAGTCTATATTCAACTACGTACACCCTATTTCTTGTGTTTCTGATTAGTAGTAATTATTTCTAATGTTCTATCTTAAAATCCAGTAATATTATATTTTCATTTATACATTAATGTTAATTTATATGAACATATTTTTATGTTACTAACCCTTACATCTATATGTAAATAAGAACACATCATTGATACAACACTAATGTATGTATTTGTGGGAGTAATCAGTAAGAATGTTTTTATAGATGATTAGTTGAAATTGTTTTGGAGGAATGAGGAGCTTAAGGAAGGTTCATCCAAGGGTTTTATTCCCATCCAAATGCATTTGAGAATTTAGTTTTTCGATCTAAAGCTCTGATCATATTTTTCTCGATTCACTGAGAAACTTTGACTCTTTGAACCATGAAGTGGCTTTGAGAAAATATATATTGTATTTTCCATTGCACTAACTTAAAAGAAAACATTTTGGTCATGATTAAATAACTTTGGTCTACAACTTTAGGAACGCATAGTTTTTCTCAATGCACCTCAATGTGTGAATGCTACCACACTTAATTTCACCATTTATCTAGACTTTAAACCATAAAGCTTATCTTAAAAACACTTCAAAATACAACTATTCTACACTTTTTTAGGGTGTGGGGGCTAAAGGAAGGTATTTATAGAATATTTATGCTCATATGTGAATCATATAAATTTAGTTTAACGATTTGGTACATTAATCATAATATTTTCAATCTATTGTGTAAATGTATATCTCTAAACCATGAATTAGACATGAGATAAAACATGATGTCATTTTTGGGATGCACTAACTTGAGAGAAAACCTAACGGTAAGGATTACAACACCCACATATAGAACCATAATAACTTATGATTTGTATCCACACACCTTGATATACATAGACTAGTATGTCAAATATTTCTAGTATTTTTCTTTTAGACCGCAAATTTTCTTCTTAAAATTCTTTGGGACATGATTGACCATTATACTTTAGGGAATGGGTAATGTAAGAAGGTTTTTCTTGAATATTTACACCCATCTAGATGTATTAGGAAATTAATTTGTTTATTTATAACTTTGATTAAAAGTTATTCAATTTGCTGCGTAAGTTTAGAATTCCTAACCATGATTTGGTTGCGAGAGAAAAGAAGTTATCATTTTTTATGTTGCTCAAACTTGAGATAAACCCTCCAGGGTGATGATATTGTAACCTATCTCACCTAAAAGTAAAAGGTAACATCATTTTCCTCCTTTATAGATTGTTTTAGAGTGGATTTATGTATAGTTTCAAAGATTTTGAGTCAATTAAATATGAAATTATAGGGTACCTATTTAGTCTTTTCTTTGGAGTTATTGTAATATAGAATATTGATGACTTCTAACATTTTTAGCATACATATATGTGTCGTTTTGAGAATGCAGAATGCAGAGTAAATAGGACATCAATTGTGATTGTTGTAATTTTTAGCACTAGATGAAAGATTTGGAGTACTATTCAAGTACTCTAGACTATTTTCCAGGAAATTCAAACTATTTCCTAGGATCTCCTATATGTTATTTAATTATTGGAGGGGATCATCGCAATTGATTTTGGACAAGTTTTACATAATTTTGCAAATCTATAAATGTATGGTGACCCTGATTAGTGTAATAATTTGTCCATCTAAGGAATTCAAAACCTCATAAGTAACATAATGAAAGTGTTAGATTCCTAATAGTAGAATGAAACAACCAATCAAGAAACAAGCCAAACTCTCCCATAAAATATAAAGAAAATAAATTGATGCAATACAATCCCTTAAAATATAATGAGCTATTATGTTGTCAAGAACATTATCATAAAAGTAGTAGTCAATACCTTATTATTGGGATTGACCTAATTTAAGGAGGCAGTTAGTAGTAAAGTTTTATTTTGATAGGATTGCTAGAAACTATTTGATGAGACTTCCCTCTCCTATTAGATGTTAATGGAAAAGATACAATAATCCAAGAAACAAAGAAACGATAAGAGGGTTTATGCCTACCTCCTGATATGTGATAGTGATGATGATGGAGATACAGGTGAAAAAGGTCCTCCTTATGGAAACTTCGATAACTTTCAAAACAAAGAGAAGATAAACATGAAAATAATTAGTAGATAAGATGGTTGGTTACCTAAAAAGGTTAGTCCCAAGAAGTGATAAATTATTACAGATGGATATTAACCAAATTTGATAAAAATATACGATAATAGATAATGTATAGGAATGGATGTAACAGATAATAAAATAAAGAAGGGATCTATATGATTGAAAAAAATTAGAAAATAATGCAAAACCCTTAATTGTAATATAACAAGGAATGAGTAACAAATGAAGTACAAATTTGACCTAAGAAAACAAGCAAGTACAAATTGAAACCCTAAGTATATGAGAGAGATAAGGGGACTTAGCTAATTTGCAGTAATCCTAGAGGTGTACGGAGTTGGAGAACTGATAAAACCGAAGTGAATGTTATCGTAACCGAGCCTAAAAAATACATATTTTTGAGAATAAGCTAGGGTGGGGTGCATGGATTAGGTAAGGGTGCTTGGGGCATTGTGGACCTTTTTTGGGCTCCCATGACTACTAAGAACCTTAGAAAATGATTTTCTTGTTTCACTTCAATGTCACTTTTGGTCTCTAGTATGTTGCACTATGTCCACTGAATTCCCCTATAATCTGTAAAACAAAAGACCACTTGTAAAACCCTAAAACACATCAAATCTTAAAAATTAAAAGATTCATTTGGGGATTCAGACTAACCCCGGTGGTCACCCAACTGATTGAAATTACGATTGGGCATTGTACTACATTTTACAATCCATGTAGTTTGCATGTGTATGTGAAGAATCATGTCGTGGGTGGATTTTGAGCCATACACACTTGAATAGTTAGCAATACCTAGATCTAGAAGATGTAAATAGATGTGTTCATGGAAAAAGAACATCCCATCCTATGCATGTATGTGGAATATTTCAGTCCCTTGTCCCTTGTGTGAGTCCTAGATGGATGCTTGAGTGCTCTTGTAATGGCCTTTGAATGAAACCTTAGATAGTGATAGCAAATGCTTAGTGCTTGGACCCTCATAATGGTCACATAATTTATAATTTATATGATTCACTTGATTGAACTTTGTAATTAACCACTAAAATGCTGAATCATAATAAAATAAGATACCCAACAACTTGAAAAGGAAAAAAAGAGGTGAGAAAGATACAAAGATGTTGTGGGCACCCAAAGGGATGGGGGCACCTTGGTACTAGTGTTCTATCTGGGAACTGTTTTTTAGACTCAGAAAAGTTGAAGTATAAAAAGTCAGACTAGGATTTAGGATGTGTAAGGCCAAGAAGAAAACCAAAAAGAAATAAAAATGCCAAAGATAGTGGGTTACTGTTATCTATTAGGAATTATAAAAATAGTAGTATGTGAATAGGACCTAGAAATGTAACAAAAACGTGTGATTTATTATCTTCATTTTCCCCCAGTTTATGTTATTGAGGGAATACTCAATAACATAAAGTAGATAAGAGATGCGTACATAATAGCCATGTATATCAATGGTGAAAAGTGTGCCGAGGAGACAAGAAAACATGTGGAGTGATAAAAATGAAGTGTGGAAGCTAGAGAAGAGGAAGTGAACCTAGGGGTTATGTGAATTGTAACATTATACTTGTTTTCGATGTTTCTTGATGGTTGATTATGTCACTATTTCTTCCCATAAGGACTAACTTGCAAAGAGAAGAAAAAATGAGTAGTCAAATATCTGTATATGAAAACTTTGAACCAAATATGTAAAAGGCATGTAAAAGTTTGTAAAATTGTGAAAAGGAATAGGTTCACCTAATCTGTGATGAGTGAAGAGTGTATAAAGGAGCCTAAAATTGTTGTATAAGGGTGAGGTTTTTTGGGCGATATCATGCTTAAAATAAGTTTTTTGGGAGATCTCATGCCATAAAAGAAGAATTATAGGGAGAAAGGTATAATGTTATTCTTAAACCTTTGACTACTTCTTAACGATTTATACACAAGTTCAGATGGTGTGATCCTATTTTGTTCAAATCGATAAAATAGAAAAAGGAGAAAAATTGCATGTTGATTATTGTAGGATTGTCGCTGTACTAAGAAAAATGATGTGTAGACTACTCTAAAAATTTATTATCTAAGATAAATGTAGTAATTTGCCCCACGTTCTCATGTATGTGTCTGACCAATGATGTCTATGCAAAAATGAAGACCTAAGTCAAATTCTCGGTCATTTCGAGAATGAAGACTCGATTTACCAATACTAAAATGTGTTGTACTGTGAGTGTAAACTGTTGATTGGGGTTATTTATTCATCCAATATATTCCCCCTCATTTGGAGTGCATCCAACATTGGTAGGAGAATACAGTCCAAAGGAGGACCGACTTTTGAACTCAAATTGATGCACTGCAGGGGAAGAGGGAATTTTCTTGGTAAAAAAAAGGAACGCAAAAAAATTGGCTAGAAATATATGTTAGTAGAAACAGAGAAAACATGCTATAGAAGAAAATGTAAACAAGAAATATTTTAGAAAAATTAGACTATGAATTGTGGGTTTGAAACATGGGACATCACTCATAATGTCGGAAGACAATTAGGGAAAAAAGCATACAAGCAATGACAATAAAGATATACGGTATAACCCGAAAACAATTGAATATAATAGAAGACAAGAGAAATTAAAGTATCATACAACCATGAAAGAAAATTGACCCTTAAGAAAAATTTGGATCTAATGAAATATTTGGCATTATCAATCAAAAGATCATCAATATATTTTTTTACTTCTCTGATCTTTTTTGAATTTTAGGTCAGGATTCCCTGCGTTATGTTTCCCTATGGCAATGAAAATCCTCTTGGTTTGGCCTATGACCCCAATCCTTATGCCTCTAGTGATTCATCACCACGTGCCCCCTCTGGGATATGGAGAGATGTGATCAATGGGTCTTTAAAGGTTTCTTAGACTCTCAAGCTACAATCCATGCTACTTGATGGGATTTTTTCCCTTCAGATTCCTTCCAAGATTATGAATGATACTCTGGCTTTGAGATAACTCTCGGTGATAAAAAAATTATGGGCCCTCAAACCCCACTGGATAACATTAAAAAATGGGTACGTATCAAGT
This sequence comes from Taxus wallichiana var. yunnanensis, assembly GCA_018340775.1. NCBI lineage: Eukaryota > Viridiplantae > Streptophyta > Pinopsida > Cupressales > Taxaceae > Taxus > Taxus wallichiana. The sequence goes on from CM031244.1 coordinate 758,853,416, forward strand.
GGAACCCTTCCGAGACCATAGAGATTGCTGCTTTTCCAAATGGATTCATACTCTTCACTTTCAACCAAAAAGAGGATTTTGATCGGGTGCTTCTTGGAGGAAAAAGGTTATTTGGAACATGAGGCTCATACCTCAGAAAATGGTCAATGGGTTTTAATACTCAACCTAAAATAATGACTCAAGCCATGATTTTTGTTCTCCTTCCATGTCTCCCACTAGAGTTCTGACATGTTGCGGTAATCGAAGATATTTCTTTATCTCTGGGTACTCTTATTACTATAGATCAAGCAAAAAAAAAGAGCTCTAGATTCATCCATGTTATATTCTATGATAATTATGATATTAGAAACCCTCTTCAAAACTTTATTTATCTCTATTTGGAATTTGGTACTTGGGTTCAACCTATAGAATATGAGTATATTCCACTGGCATGCTTAGTTTGTAAGAGTATCGGTCATAGAGCCCCATGGTGCCCCTCAAAAATAGCTGTCAAGATTAAGTATAAGGTGCACACACCTAAGCTAAAAGGTAAATATATACCTAAGATCACAGCGGAGGTTGGTACTTCCAATCCCTTTGGAGGTGCCCATTTCTCAACCACCTCCCTCCTTTGAGGATCTAGTTTCTTTACCGCCTCTTGTCAATCCAGTTGTTTCCACCCCACCTCCCTCTTCTGAGGTTCCAATTTCAATACCATATCATGAGAATCCATTTGTTTCCACCTCACCTCCCTCTTATGAGGTTTCAACTTCTTTACCATCTCTTGATAATCTCATTGTTTTCATCACTCCTCCCTCTCCCCCTTTCTTCACGCGTTTTCTGATACCCATCTTATTTTTTAACTCACTTGTCTTCCTTCCCTTTCCTCAGAGGATTTTATCTCATCATTCTCTATTTCCTCCTCTCGCATTCTTATTTTGGAAGAGATTACTTCCCTACCATATCCTTCATCCTTGGTATTCAAAGGTAATAGCCCACGTAGACTTACTAGAAGTAGGTATAAAAAACTGGGACGATGGAAAAAAAGGGTAGTGGGAGACCTACCAATCGGGAAAAGCTTTAACAAGAGGCTACTCAAAATATTACATATGGAACTCAAGCTACTCTCACCATTGATAGTGGGGGACATCCAATCCAAAAAATGAAGATTCTCTCTTGGAATATTAGGGGAAAAAATGTTTTTAAAAAAGAGTCTCAAATATTAAAGATTAAAACACTCTCCCAACATCATCATGTTGCACGAAACTAATATTTAAGGAGGATAATATCCTACCTAGGATATAGCCTTCTACCTCCTTTTCCTCCTAGGTCACTTTTCGTAAATCGGGTGGTATCTGTACCTTTTGGAACCCCAAATGCCTTTTTAGTGAATGCATCATCAAAAATCCTCTTTTGTTAGGTATGTTCTTTCAAGAAGTTTGATCAAGTTTAGGTTTGATTGTTGTGAATATCTATGCACCAAATCTAGAATTTCGTAGGGAGAACATCTAGAAAGATTATCTAGAAATATGAGGTAGCTACAAGTATTTGCCATGGCTCATTGCGGGAGATTTTAACACCCCACACTTTTCTTCATAAAAATGGTGTGGTGCTACTGCCAGCTATAGTAGTATGGATTCCCTTTCCAATTATATTAGACAGGGTGAATTATTTGACTTTGACCTTCATGGAGCTTCATTTACTTGGTCAAATAGAAGGATTGGTTGTAATCATATTAAAATAAGATTGTATAGGATGCTTGGTTGTTTGTACTGGCTTACTCATTTCAATGAATTTTATCTGATGCCCCTCCCTAAGGATGACTCAGACCATTTCCCATTACTTTTAAATGTAGCACAACATCAAAAATCTAATAACCCCCTTTTAAATTTGATTTCACTTTCATACGAAGAATAATTTGATGAGCATTTTTGTAATGGTGGAAGGTAGATATACATGGCTCTACCATGTATATATTTGTAAAGAAGTTCATCTCTGTAAAAAAACTAAATTTTGGAAAATTTAAAACTTTGGTTACATAAGAGAAAGGAAAGATCAATTCTCAAGGAATATTTATGAAATTTCTTCCAACATTGAATTATGTGGGATAACCCCTTGTCTTCACCAATCGGACCTATCACTTCTGAGTGAATTTCACAATATCTTTTGGAAGAGAAATTTTATTGGAAACAAAGATCTAGAGCCGTTTGAATCTAACAGGGAGACCATAACACTAAATTATTTCATGTTACTGTCACTAAACACAAAATTAGGGACAATATTAAGGATCTCTTGATGACTAACAGAAGTTATTTGGACTTTGTGGACTGTATTGCTGTGGAACTTGTCAATTTCTAGTCTAACCTAATCTAGGAAGAGGGTCCTCATAGTGAGAAAGATGTTGGAACGTAATGGTGATAGTCCTGCTTTAATTCATAAGATTAAAGAAAAATTGAAAAAATACTTTGAAATAACTGATTTAGGTCTCTTACATCATTTTATGGGCATGGTTGTATTTCAAGATAAGCATTTTATTATTGTTTCTCAAGCAAAAAATGCAACCAATGTACTAAAAATATTTAATATGATTGATTGTAAACCAATATATACACCTATGGAATTTGGAATATCACAAGTGTCGTCAATGCTCACACTTTAATCAAGTTATTATGTCAATCTAGGGTGGTGTCCATGGCTGTTTGCAACAAAGGGAACAATAGGAACGCAGGATCAACATGGGTTTTAACAATAAAATCTATAAACTAACAAACTGATCGTGATTACAAAAATAAATACTTGAAATGAAATACCTAAATTAAAAGATTGACTACAAAATTCACTAAGCATTGATAATGAAAACTAAATTTCATTCAGGAATGTAATGAACTGTAAAATTGTAACTCGTAAAGAAGACAAAAATCAAATAATTGTGAATCCCCTTTCATTGGGTAAGAGTGGCCCTTACTCATGCCCTTAGATTAGGATCTGAACTAAAACTCACAAAATTTAACTTTCTCCCGAATCTATTATTTTTAATGAATTGAAAAATGTGCTTGTACAATAAAAATAATGAACTCCTAAGTCTAATTACATTATCTATTTTATACCAAAGAAGTCCTAGTATCTCTAGGAGATCTAGTTACTCTAACGACTACATCTAACCTTAACTGACTATTCTAACTAATCAATGCTAACTATTTTTAGCAATACATTAATGGTGGGAGTCGTTCATAAAGTGATTGAACTTGAAATATTCTCGACAACTGAAGAGAAAATTTTCGTTGAATCCATGAAGGATTCAATCACCTCTAGAAGATTCTACAAATCATTAACGGATTGAAGTGAACTAAATTGAAGATGCATATTCAAATGTTGGTCATATTTCCTCCTTTTTTGGCTTGAATGTCTACTGAATTAATGGTGACGATTCTTGTTTAGGATGTAGTGTAGACAATTGTGACTTCATAGATCCAAGTTGCACGTGAGTTTCCCTAAGTTTCGAAGAAGCTGGACTAACGACGTGGATGATCTGGAGGCACTTATTTGAGACTCTTGTTAAGCGGACGAGATTCCTCCACTAACACGTCAAATAAATTCCTGAACTCCCTTTGATAAATCAACATATACTTCTTTCTAGAAATGAATTTAATGGTCATCAACAATCTTATTCAAGCCATTTATGTAATATAATGAACAAGATAAAACATCACAAGTATACACAATAATTTATTCATAATAATACTAAAGTATAAAATATAAAGAGTAATCATTGTTCATCGTGTATCATTATTTCAAAATGGTTTGAGTTTAAATAGGTATTAAACATATTTAAACAGGGTTTAAACATAACAAAATGAGGTTCATAACTCCCCCAGACTAAGGATTTAGTAGGTCCTCCTGCTACATATTAAGTTGTTCAACTATCCTAGAACAGTTATACTCATTGGTAAATGTTTGCGAAGTTTCATTTGCCGATGTATTAGAAAAACCAAAATGATCAACAAAATTCTTCCTCCATGTCACATAGTTGTCCTCTGATTTTTCATTGGTTGAATTCCAATGTGATACAAGTTCAAGAATTAGAGGGGGTCTGTATCTCATTCCAATCCACAATTCTTTGAGGCACAAAATGATCTTACAAATTTCCTTTTCTCGTTTTAAGGACCACCAAAGGTTTCTTGGTGAAACAAACACCTTCCTTTTGTATGGATCTATAAGAAACTTATATCAGACTTGGGAGTCTAGAAAATTGACATTGAAGGTGGGTATCACTTGTTATCTAAACATTTTGACACAATTTTGAAGAATATCTATGTACCTATCTACCAGATGTAGACAATACATCTATGAACATAACCTATTGAAAAAACTTGAGGGAAGCTGGTAAATCATGCCTCATAAGGAGGCCAATGTTGTATTTTTCCTGCAAAAAGTTTTCACTCTGATCACACCACTCACCCTGATGCATGAGTGTTGAAATAAAATCTCTTAATTGAACTTCCCCTTCATATAAATTGATTGGGATCTCAATCTTCTCTGGAAGCATAAACTTATGAACATAGAACTCATTTTAAGTATATTCCCCTACAATTTGATGGTCTTCTTTAAATTCAATATCCAACATTTCCATGGCTCTATTGATTTTCCATATGAATTTTTTTCCTTTAAAAATAGGGCACAAAGTTAAAAGGGGTTCTATAGGAGAGCACCTAATCGTACAGCCTACTGAAAGTGACTACATTTTGTTTCAATAATTAATTTTCCTCCTTCATATTTTTGTACTCTTCCTCTACTCCTTTAAGTTAATAACACTCCTCCATCCATTTAGCCATACCTTTCAACACAACAATTTGAGGAAAGGTTTTTGCTTCTCTTTTTTGTTGTCCTGCAATTATGTGAGTGATGTGTTCAACTCCAAATTTCTAGCTTCATTAACTATGTCTCTGTTGCTCTTTTTATTCTAAATCATGTTGTATCTAGAGAGTGGCTTCCTTATGGTGAGTTATCATTTCTTGAATCGATTGAATATTTTCTTCTTTGGAAGATAGCTATTGGGAGAAACTAGCATCCTTAGCATCAAAAAACTTCTCTACTTGGCCAATTTTCTCTTGAGCCATATGTAGTTCAAATTATACCTTAGATAGGGAGAGAACTTGAGGTAAAAGAGTATCAGGGTCTAGTGGAGAACCCGTCATTAGGTATAAGATAAAATTGACTAATTATAAATGGAGAGAAATGAATTTCCTTACCATTTACGATGGAGTAGACCTCTTCCATATTCCGTGAAAATTCTTCAGTCATTGGAATGCATAACTCTTTGTATGCCAATAGAAAATATAACCATCCCACATTCTTGAAGACCTCCACTGACCTTATGTTTGCCAAGAGATCGATAGAACTGGTGGGTTCATGTCACATTCTGTTCCCCATGCTATATTTTAGAAATTTAATAAAAGATAGAAATACACCGAACTAGAAATGTAGGTTTCTTGGGGTGAAAGCGCAAGAAATTGATGGTACATGATTGAGAGTAACTAAGTTGGAAATAAAATTATGAACAACCTTAACATGCAGGGTATATAATCGAATTTGGAAAACGGTGCTAAAATCTAGAGTTGACTAAGGGAGTACTAGGATGCGTGTGAGAATGATGGTATTTAATGGTTACGGATTTGATGTGAATTTTGGGAGTGTGTGAAGTGAGTTGGAAAAAAAGGGGCAATTAATAAACAAGATGATAAAAATTAAATTTTAAATTTAAATCTCTCCTACTTTAAAAGTAATCAATTACGCATACCTTGACATTAAAGCTTGTAAATATCTGCCACCATTTCAAATTTGAACTTTTTCACATCTCCATCATCTTTCATAATGAGTCCATGCTCCACATGAACATGGTATTCCCTTTTTATTTTATTGATCATATTCAGGAGAGAAGACCGCCATTGTTGGTTTTCAATACTCTGCTTTATTATTTTATTCTCTTTTTGTATTTTTTTTTAAATCTTCATGATGTATTGGCCAACATCTCTGGTTTTCAACCAATACTCTAGATGGAGATGATCACCATCTCTGGTTTTTAACCATCCCCTCTTAGCTTTTAATAAATGGTTGCTCATGTCTAAATTGTGATAAGCAAAGAGACTTTGCCTACACATTTAAGATCTGAATCTTCTTGAATTTCTCTTTGAAACTCTTCTCGAGATGTTGGTTTATGGTACAGTCTCATTTTGTTCCCATTAACTAACATTAGCTTCATTTCACCATCAATTGGAACCAATTAAATTGTCCCATTGTTGAACACTTCTACAATTTGATACGGCCCCATCCATTTCATTTGTAGATTCCCTATGAAGTCTTTATAATTTGAATCAAATAGCAAGGCCAAGTCTCCTTTTTGAAATTTCCTTGGCTTTATCTATTTTTCATGTAAAATTTTCCTTTTTTGTTGGATGATTTCAGTATGGTGTAGTGTTTGAATCCTGATTTCATCCAGTTCATTTAATTGAACAATTCTTGCTAATGTCCTTCTGTCAATTCAATTCCCACCTTAGATGTTTAATTTAATGTTTAGATTTAAAACTCTATGGGAAATATTAGTTTCTTTCCATAGAATAGTTCATATGGTGTAAACCCTATAATTGTCTTCCATGTGGTGTTGTAAGCCCACACGGCTTCAAGTAGCATGATTTGTTGGTTAAACTTGGATATCACGAAAGTGTTTTCTATGAAGATCATCAATCAGAAACGAACAAAAGGACATGAGGAAATGAGAGTCAATTACAAAAGGACTAAGGAAATGAGAGTACGGAAAGAGAGAAAGGCAACATGCAGAATTATAGATATCGAGTAATTCTTTATGTTACGAAAGTCACAGTGAATTGAAACAAGATCATTTGTATCGAATAAATAAGATGGAATTTAAAGACACAAAGTTCTGTAAATAACATCTGCTTAGAACACAAAGTTTCTTAACATAACACAGATTCATTAATCAAGGACACAAAGTTCCTTCTTGGTTATACAAGATCACCGTGCTTGCAAAGTTGAAGAGTATGCAATCGGTAAGACTAACGAACTTGAGACAAATGATCTTCACAAAGAAAATAAATGAAAGCTTAGGAATAACAGAGATCAGATAGACAAAGAATGGAAAAGTCATACGTATTGATTTCTTTATAATCTATTTACACTTTTTAGAAAATAAGCCAAGTTCTTCCTCTTTAGAATGGCGTAAAGAAGGCCATTATATAGCTTACAAATCAGTTACTCTTCGTAACCGTTTCTTTTAACTAAAGAATAGTTAAGGACCTTGATCGCATGATACCTCGACTTATTACAATGAAAGCGGAAAAAGAAAGGGAAGAAAGAGAAAGAATAAGGAGAAGAAGACGGTGGCGGTCTTTGAGAGGACCCCGACTTGAAATCTTTTGCTGAATTTCTTTAACGCCTCGGCTATATCTACGCCACGAGGGGGGTGCGTGTTAGTCGTAGGCGAGTCAAAATCCAAGACACTTTTCCATCTCTTTATCAAACTCGACATGAGTATGATAATCTTTATTTGCTTCTTGATGGCAGATTGAAGAGAGAAAATCTCCTTCATTTTTCCTTGGAGATGGAACTTTCCTTGAAGCAATTATCTTTGACAAAAGCTACGAATTGAGCTTTGATTTCTTGTGAGGAAAGGAAGTACACGAGAAGTCTCATCTTGAAGATGGCGGTGTATGTCTTTGAAAGCGAGAGACAACCCGGTGTCTTGAAAGCTTCGCCCCCTTACTTCCAAGCATTGTTCTTGATTCTCCCAAAGCCTCCTCAGGACTACGATCTTCCACTCCCATGCTGTAGACCCGGGACTTGACAGATTATCCTTTGCATCATCAAAGACTTTTACTTGCCAACAAAATGTTCTCATCTGCTGTCCCATGAGTCGGAGGTCTACTATCTGTTGCTCCGAGTTTGAGCTCTTTATCCATGATATTGATAGTGGAGGAGAGCTTCAGTTGCACATTGCTCACCTTTTCGTGGAGTTTGAAAGCTTCATCGATGAAGTTTAATCCAGCAACAAGCATGTCATCCACAGGGCTTCGATAGCTCTGCCATAGACAGAATACTTGTGCATATCTTTAATACTCTGCACTTCATCTTGGCTTAGAATTACAGGAGGTGGGAGAGTAGTCAATGGGGTAGGGTCCAAAACTTTGTCCTTAGACAAAAGAGACTTGATGAAACCTGTGAGAACTTGGGCCTGTTCTTCCAACTGTTCAATAGTTTGTTGCCCTTTCTCTACCCTCCCAATGACTCTTGTGACTGTTTCCTGGAGGTTGTGAATTTCACCTTCAGGGGTAGACTCTCCCATTGGGATTCTCGAGAGCTCTAAGTCAGATACCTGCAAGTCCTGCTCTGATTTATCCGTTGTAGGCTTGGCAATCTCCAGGAATTGCTGACCTTGAGCATCAGACACTATTCTAGAGGTAACCTTGGCTTTCTTGGCACGAGAAGGAGTGGTGCCCACACAAAGGCACAATGACATCAAAATTTGGTCTGAGCTCGAGAGAAAATTTCCTCTTCCTTTTGTCAACCAAAGGTTGCACCCACGCAAAGAGGAAGAGGAATCAGCGGGGGAGGGCAAGGGGACCGAGAGACAGAGAGAGCTCATGGCGCTCAAGTGCTGCTTTTGTTGACTCGAGTTGAGAGGTGAGTGGGGCACTTGGGGCAATTGCGGCAGAAGAGTCAACATCACCTGAAAGCTCAGTGCTCTGGATTTCTTTATCTTTATCAACTGGGTCTTCGGGAGCATTTGCGGGGTTGGCATTTCACTTTCTTCACTTTTTTGAGAACAATGATGTTCTCTGGTCCCATAGGCAACTCTGCCTGCTTTCTTTGAGGGTCACTTTCCACAGGCTCCTTCTTAACCTCCTTGAGCTTTTTCTGGTACACTTGAGTGGATGAAGAAGGAGTGGAAGCTGCAGGTCCTTGTATTGATGAGGTAGGTGGGGTTTACACTGGTGTTTCTGACCTTGGAGCCGATGCTTCTCTTCTTGGTGTTGAAGCATCCTTAGAAGAGGATTCTCTGAGTGCCTTCTGAGCTCTCGAACTTTCTTGTCAAACCAGACCTTAGTCCTGACTAAGACTGGAGCAAGGATCTCGGCCAGATCATCTTTTTTCTTTCTGTTCCAATCCAAGTCCTCGAGGGGTGTGCTTAATCACCTTTGTCATACTCATATGAGTATAGATCAGAATTGTCATCACTGGAGTCCTTCGGGAACTTGAGTACAAGCCGAGTTCTTGGATCGGTGCGGGGAGAACTGCCACAATGCCTTCTCGGCCTCAAAATCATGCACTGCAGTCGGCCCGGTAGTCTTACGTATCTTTGCCCTATGATGGTAGATTATCTTGATGTTTATTGATAAACTTCTTCAAGTCAAAGCGAGTTCTTGGCTTGAAGAAATGAAGCGTGATAGGAACAGGGCTCTCTCTATGTTACGAGCATCGGGGCTGTTTTGCAAGTGTAGTTTCCCGAGAGAGATGGGAAAATGCAAGCCGGAAATCTTCTTATCTCTGCAAGTTACGTGCAACTTGTCTAGTTACTGCATATTATTTATCAAGGCCATTTTATCATTGCGAGAACATGGGAAGTCTCGAGAGGGTGCCTCTCATAGCGTGAGCTTTGATATAAGAAAATTTCTGAATTGGATGAAATAAGCACCGTAGTGCGATATTAGAGTTCATAGCTTCATCGAAAATCTCTAGCGAGTGTCACCTTGAGCAATCGACCACGTACATGGTAAAAGCGTCATTGACCCTTACGAAATTACGATTCTTTGGTCTCGAGGTGAAGCTGGGCGGTAGGCATATCTTGGATCATCTTTGTGTGCATCGAGGTAGGAAAAGCCAAACCATTGTCGTGCTTTGCCGGGGTATACATCAGGTAAGAAGTCATGTAGAACTTCTTCGTTTTCTGTACATTGGACAGCTGCTCTGCCAAATTCATGCTGATGATCTCTGCCCAGTTGATATTTTGCGTTCCCTCACACACCATGCTGATGAGCGGGCACATCAGAAGTGAAATTCATTGGTAGAGGCAAACCCATAACCGAGCCAGCGAGAATTATAAAGTCGAGACAATTCTTCATTGAAATCTACCAGTAAAAAGGGTTTTGGACGAGCGAGAGCTCCTTCTTAGGGTTTTAAGCCATGACTTCGCCACTCGTGCCTTATATTTGTCACTTTATCTTGATTAAGCAGGGCTGTGCTTGATCAGGAAAGCGACTATGGCATTATCCATCTCTGGGATTCTCAGTGCGGTGCTAATGGTGGCAGCATCTAGCTTGGCGATGAGTTCCCCGTGTATATTGGTTAATTCACTGGAAACAGGGTCGAAGTGAGCTCGCATGAAAGCACGGTATCGCTGCTTTATCTGAGATCGGGAAACCTCCAGCAAAAGCCAAACCGCTATCGTGAATCATTTGTGCCATTGGTGTAGGGTTTGCATACCATTCTCGCCCAAAAATCACGAAGTCGAGATGTCGAGCTTCGAGCTTTGTCCCCAATATTGTGAGCAGCGGACTCAAGTGGAGAAATTTGTTCCTGTCCCTGGAATTTGATCTTCATATTGATAGTCTCTGAGGGATAGAGCCATACCTAGACTCGGAAAGGAATTACAGAGGGAGGGGATACACGCGCAGGTTTTCAAATTGCAAGGGTTCGAGCAAAAGATAGCATGGAAGTAGTGTGAAAAATGCAAAGGGGAAATGCTCGTTATATAGCCGTTTAGGAGAGAGAAAGGTCATAAATGCGCATTTAATACATACCCACCAATTTGAATAAGCATGATATTCGGGTAGAGCGGGAAAAATAAGCACGAATGACACTTGGTTCACTTGGGACATGTGAGACGCGAATGCGCGAAACACGCGGCTCGGCCGATTCGGGCGAAACAGGGAGAAGACGCACAAATGCATTTTGGGACATTTGGGATGAAAACGCGCGAAGTACGCGGTTCGGGTGTTTCGGCCGAAAATGGAACAAAAGGCCCATTTGAACTTTGGGACATTTGGGGACGAAAAGTTCTGAAGGGCGCGGTTCGGGCGTTCGGCCGAAAATGGAACAACTTGCATAATTTGATTTGGGACATTTGGGACACGAAAGTGTGAAGTACGCGGTTCGGGTGTTTCGGCCGAAAATGGAACAACTTGCACAATTAACTTTGGGACACTTGGGACGAAAAGTTAAGCGGCCCGAAAATGGGACAACAACCGGGAATTTCGGCCGATCGGGAGCAGAACGCACTTTTGAACTTGGGACGGTTGGGACAAAATTGTCAAGCAGGCAGGCCGAAAATCACACAAAATGACCCAAAACTATGTAGATTTTCTCAATTTCACGACTTCGGTACATTAGAGAAAACACTTAAACTCAAAATTTTGAAATTTCACTTTCTTTAAGAGTAGGGAATTTTGAGTGGACAACAGCTGGCTCCTTCTGGGGATGACTTGGCATAAATTCAAGGAATGAGACAAGGCAAGAAATTAGACAAACTCGGGGAAGCAGACCAGTACCTTATCCATTGGGCAACGGAGTCAAAAAGCAGACCAATACAGAGGACAACACACCAAAACAAAAAGAAAGAAAAGCAAAAACGTTGTACAGAATATACAAGGGACCTCCTAATCACCTAGGACTTGAACAACTTGAGGTACTGCCCACTATAAGGAAGTGGGAGAGGAGAACCATCCATGTAATCAAGATAAAAGGAATTCTTACCAGCAAAGTGTCTGATCTTGAAAGGTCTGAGCCAAAGGGAATCAAATTTTCCATGGCTGCCACGAGGTTCATGCCTTTTATCCCATAACGGACACAGTGTCTCAACTTGAAAATCACGAACCTAGCTTTCTTATCAAGCAGGACCTTTACCTTCTTTGGTGAACAGATATCCTATCAATGACCACCCCAATCTGTCCTCATTCGGTTTGTGAAGGTACATAATTCTCTTATCAAGCATCACGAAACTAGTATCTTGATGGCCTTCATTAGGTGCAAAGGTGGCAGTTCCATTATTCTTGCGATTGAGCTTCTACTCCATATACCACTTGAAAAGGAGACATTCCAATAGCTCTCTTTGGTGTAATCTATCGCCCAAAAAGAGCATCGTAGAGCTTCTTGTGCCGGTTCGTTGAGACTCATTTACTAACTTTCTTATAATAGTCACCAGATTCTTGTTAGTGGATTACCTTGCCCATTTCCCGAGGGTAGTAATCGAAGAGTGAGCAAAGAAATGCCATACCCATAGCAAAAATCCATTATCTCGGTTGAAGAGAAATTCGAGGCATTATACATTCTGATCTTGTTAGGTACACCATACCTTACCAAGATGTTCTCTTTGATGAAATTTGCACACCACTTGAAGTAGTACTCTTAGCTGGAATAGCTTCCACCCATTTGGTGAAATAGTCGGTGGCGGTTAGTACATGAGTGTGACCAGCACTAGAAGCGAGGATTAAGTGTTACCCAATGAAGTCAGACCCCCTTTGTTGAAAGGTTCTTCAATTACTGGCGGCTTAAGAGGCAAAGAGCCAATTTAGGTCTTCCCCTGAAGGTCGACAAGCCTCACATTTATCCACCCACTTGGATGCATCTCTGAACAAGGAAGGCCAGTAGTATCCTCCACGGAGTATCTTATGAGCTGTAACCATTGATGAATAGTGCCCTCCACATGCCTGATCATGAAAAGCTGAGAGCAACTTCCTCTGTTGTTCCTTGTCCACACACTTCAAAAATCTCCCATCTAACCCACGCTTGAACAAGGCGTTTTCCCACAATACATATTGCGTTGACCTCAATTTAACGAGTCCTCTTTTCTTTGGCAGTTAAATGAGAGGGGCATTCCCCATAGGTGAGAAAATGGGCGATGTCAGCATACCATTCATCAACTGAGCTAAGGAACAGAATGGTAGGAAGGTCAACTTTCTCCTCCAGCAACTCATGTTTGGCTCCTTCAGCAATGAGCTCACAAAGGCCTTTTCCACGAACCAGCTTGGTCGGTTTGATGTCAATGTCATACTCTTGGACCTTAGCAACCCAGTTCCCTCTCTTGGATCCAAATTCTTGCTGTGTGAGAATCGACTTGACAGTTGTATCTGGGACCAATACCATGGAATGAGAGTTGAGGATGTAAAAGCGAAACTGCTTGACAGCTTTAACCACTGCAAAAGCATGTTTCTCCATCATGGTGTATTTCAACTCGTGATCCTTCAGAATATAGCTCATGAACGCAATTGGGAGCTCATGCTCATTAGAGTCTTCTTGAGTCAAAACAGCAGCTAAGGTATTATCTGTGGCATAGCAATAGATAATAAAATCTTTGCTGAAATCAGGACAGGCTAAAACAGGAGTTTTAGCGATAGCTCTCTTGATACCTTCAAAGGATTCCTTTCCTTCAGAAGACCAACCAAATGTTTGCTTCCCTTTCATCATCTGAGAAATATTCAAAGTTAACTCTGCAAAATCAGGAATGAATCTTCTCAAAAAATTGATCTTGCCAAAGAAGGAGTGCACGCCCTTTTTGCTGGTTGGGAGAGGAATTTGTTGGATAGCTTGTACTCGTTCAGGATCAATCTTAATACCATCTTTGGAAACGATGTGCCCTAATAATTTTCCCTCTGTGACACAGAAAATAGACTTTTTAGGATTCAAAGAAATTCCATGCTCTCTGCATCTTAGCAGAACTGTCTCTAGGTGATCAAAATGATCCGCTCTTGTCTTGGAAAATACTGTCAGGTCATCAAGATATATGACAATACACTTCCCTTTCAAACTTCCAAAAGCCAGATCCATAGCTCTCTGGAAAGTGGCACCAGCATTAATAAGCCCAAAAGGCATTCTCTTGTAGGCAAAGGTACCCCAAGGAGTAGTGAAAGTTGTTTTGTGTTGATCTACAGTATCAACCTCTACCTGATTATATCCTGAGAATCCATCAAGCATAGATAACATTTCAGATCATTACTTGCTTGCAGAGACTGATCCATCATAGGCAAAGGATAATTGTCTTTCAAAGAAGCTTTGATTGAGTTCTGAAATCAACACAGATGCGGATCTCACCATTTTTCTTCCTAACAGGTACAATATTTGCAATCCATGTTGAATGGTGAATGGGAAAAATGATTTTAGCCTTCAACAACTTTTGTATTTCTGAAAGATGGTGTCAGCTATTTTGGGATTATACTGCCTCTGTTTCTGCTTAAAAGGTTTAATTCCTGGTTTGAGAGGAATAGAATGCTGCATATCTTTTGGCTTGAAGGCTTTTAGATCCTCATAAGAATAAGCAAGAACATCCTTATACCTTTTTAAAAGATCAATTGCTTTTCTCCTCTCATCTGCTGTGCAACATTTTCCAATATTTACTAGCTTAGGGTCATTAGGACTCCCAATATTAATCTTGTCATGCTCAGCTGATTGCTGAGGTCCAGTAGAAGCTCTAGACTTCACATACCTGTCATGTTTATCAAATAGTTCCTCCAAACTCACCAAACCTTTAGGAATCTTGTTTCCTTTGAGATTGATGCATCCATCTTGATCTGTTTCTTCCCCTTGGGTACTGCTTTGTCAAAGGGCACACTCTCACGAGGTAGGTTGTCACTTCCCTCAAAATACAGTTGTTCGAAATTACCCTTGAGTTCCAGGAAGGAAAGCAAATGTTGATCATCATTGAAAACTTGCCAGTTATTGGCATTATCAGGTACACTAGGCCGATGGACCATCTCAATAGTGAACTTATCCTGAGAGAAATCAGGATGAGGAATCAGTAGTGACCACGAGGCGCTAGTGAATCAGCCCTGCTGTTCTTCTCCCTAGGTATTGCCTCAATGGAGAAAGCATCAAGAAATTCAATGGAATCCCAAACCTGATTCCGGTAATGTTTCAGCCTCCCATTTTTTACTTGAAAAAGGCTTCTGACTTGCTTTACAATTAGTTCTGCATCACCCCGAGCCAGAAGATTCTTTACACCTTGTTCTTTGGCCACTTGCAATCCGAGAATGAGAGCCTCGTACTCTGCTGTGTTATTAGTATTCTCGAACTGCAACTTAAATGAAAAGGGGTGTAGGCTTCCTTCAGGTGACACCAGCAGGACACCGGCTCCAGAACCAGCTGAGGAACAACTTCCATCAAACTCTAAAATCCACACCCCATTAGGATCTTTAGGAGACACTTCGGGGAGTCGAATTTCATCAGGGGACATAATCATGTAATTACCATGTCCCATATCCTCATAAAGTATTTGTGCTTTAGGGTCATCCATTTTCTGCACAATATACTCAGACTGCTTCTCAGGCAGCAACTTCTTCATGTGTCCATTGACAGGTATGAGTGCATGTGACCAGTCCATTTGGATTTCTCCACCCACATCTTTGCAGAAGTTCCTACTTAGCAACATCCCGTATGAAGGAGGGATATCTGCTACTAAGATGGTAGCCAACACTTTCTTTTCAGGCAAAGCAGCAAAAGCCACTTGTGCATCTTTAATTCTTCCAACCAGAGGCACTTCCTTACTCTCCATAGAGTAGCAAGATCCATAAGTACGAGTGAGGGTCAAGCCTAAGGCATGAGCTACTTTAGCTGGCATGACATTGTCTGAGGCTCCTGAATCTATGACACAATTACTGAGCCTATGGCCAGCTATAAGAAGTGTTACATAAAATGGTTTAATCTTGTCATTAGGTGAGGTGACAGCGGCTACCAGGCTAGGCTGTGGTGCAGAAGGAGGAGTGGGCAAAAGGCCTTTAGAGGTGGTCTTGGAATGGGAATTAACAAATTGAATCATCTTGGCAAAAGCTTTGGGATGAGTTTGATAATACTCGGCCTCTGAGATTTGAACCTTAGTCTTTTTCAGATGATCAATAATATCAAAAGACCCAGAAGTGGACGGGCCATCATCATTTGAAATTCTAGGCTTATCAACTTTAGGAGAAAAAGAAGGAACTTTGCTAGTAGGATTGACAGGACTCACCTTTGGTGTAGATAAAGTAGGGATAGGAGATCCTCTTTTTGCAATTACGGGAATAGTTGCCGACTGCTCCTTAGATTTCTTTATGGGCTGCGTCACCTTCTCCCTCTGATTTGTCTGCTCTCGAGTCATGACAGCAAATGATTCGCTATTCATGTCTGCTACCACTTCATCATAATCATCTCCATCATCAATGCCCTCAGTGGTGAAGAAATTAACCCGAGATCCCTCAAGTTCTTCTGCCTCATCATCAAATTCCTCCACAAACTCCTCGCAAGCTTCATTATCCTCATCATCATCTGGTTCTTCAACCTCACAGGTTGCATTCACAGGAACTTTAACAGGAGGTCCTTCAAGTGCTAATCTCGTTTGAGAAGAAGGAAAACGATTTCTGGGCTGAAAATTCCTCCTTGGAACATCTGCATAAGGAGCGTGCTGAGCCAATTGTTTCTTTATAGCAATAAGATCATTCGCAAGTTTCTGAACTAATGGATCAGTATTAGGTCCAGGGGTGGAAGAGGAAGAAGCAGCAGACTTAGATTTGGAAGGGTCTCTTCTCAACTTCCCCGACATGATCAAGTCATCCTCGATACTAACAGCGAGGGTTTGATCCTCGACCAATGTTGCGAGATTAGCCCTTCTTAGTGCATAACTAACTTTGGGCGATTGAGCATTTAGGAAGAAACATTTTTGAATTTGATCAACAGGTCGGGTAAGCTGCGGAATTTTGTTGATCAGTCTGTTGAATCGGGCCACAAATTCTCTCATGGGCTCTTGTGAATCTTTCTTTATCTGAGAGATTTGGGCTAGCAAGGCATGTACATCTTCTGCCGGCTTGAAACGGTTTTCGAACTGAGTTCTCATTGTGTCCCAGTCGGTGATAGCGCCCAGCCGGAAGGTGGTAGAACCAATCAGCAGCATTATCTTGTAACGTCTCGCGAACAGCCTTACGGAGACGTCTTCATATTCGACTCCCAGAACTCCACATGCAACAATGAAGGCTGCGATGTGTTCATCAGGATGCACTTTGCCATCGCCTTTGAATTTAGGAAAGTTCTTCCGGTTACCTCTGGGTAACTCATGCAAAGGCTGAGTGAGGGCTAGGGGCCCGACACGATGACCCCATGGTAATGGTGCCGCCATTCTTGGAAAAACGGCTTGGAGAGGGACTGCAACACCAGCAAGAATCAAAGCTTGAAGATTAGGGCTAGCTGGCTCTGAAGAAAAACCACCCGTGGGAATTCTGTCTTGAACAGGTGGAGTGCTTGTCGAACGAGTTCTTCTATCTCTTGTTGAAGGAAAAGAAAACCTGCTTTGCTCAAAAGCTGGCGAGAGTCTTGATACGAGGGCCCTTCTCCCTCGAGTAAAGCGGAGTCGCGGATCAAAGGATGATCAAAAATTATAGAACTGGAATATGATTTTCCCCAGCGGAGTCGCCAAAAACTGTTGGTCATCAGATAGGACTTTACGAAGAGCAACAGTCAGGGGACAAGAAGTCCCTCCTCTTTAATGGGAGAGGTTCCCTTATTCAGAAACGAACTTATTTACAAATGTACAAGACATGATTTGTTGGTTAAACTTGGATATCACGAAAGTGTTTTCTATGAAGATCATCAATTACAAAAGGACTGAGGAAATGAGAGTACGGGAAAGAGCAGAAAGGCAACATGCAGAATTATAGATATCAGAGTAATTCTTTATGTATGCGAAAGTCACAGTGAATTGAAACAAGATCATTTGTATCGAATAAATAAGATGGAATTTAAAGACACAAAGTTCTGTAAATAACATCTGCTTAGAACACAAAGTTTCTTAACATAACACAGATTCATTAATCAAGGACACAAAGTTCCTTCTTGGTTATACAAGATCACCGTGCTTGCAAAGTTGAAGAGTATGCAATCGGTAAGACTAACGAACTTGAGACAAATGATCTTCACAAAGAAAATAAATGAAAGCCTAGGAATAACAGAGATCAGATAGACAAAGAATGGAAAAGTCCTTCTGTATTGATTTCTTTATAATCTATTTACACTTTTCAGAAAATAAGCCAAGTTCTTCCTCCTTAGAATGGCGTAAAGAAAGGCCATTATATAGCTTACAAATCAGTTACTCTTGTAACTACGTTTCTTTTAACTAAAGAATAGTTAAGGGATTGCCAATCGTGATACCTCAACTTATTACAATGAAACGAGAAAGAAAGGGAAAAGAAGAAAGAATAAGGAGAAGAAGGCGGTGGCGGATCGAGAGAGGACCCCCGCGACTTGAAAATCCATTTGCTGAATTTCTTTAACGCCTCGGCTATATCTACGCCACGAGGGGCCCGCGTGTTAGTCGTAGGCGAGTCAAAATCCAAGACACTTTTCCATCTCTTTATCAAACTCGACATGAGTATGATAATCTTTATTTGCTTCTTGATGGTAGATTGAAGAGCAGATCTCCTTCATTTTATCCTTGGAGATGGAACTTTCCTTGAACAGATTATCTTTGACAAAAGCTCTGAATTGAGCTTTGATTTCTTGCAAGGAAAGGAGTACACCAGAAGTTTCATCTTGAAGATGGCAGTGTATATCTTTGAAAGCAGAGACAACCAGTGTCTTGAAAGCTTCGCCCCATACGCAATTGTTCTTGATTCTCCCAAAGCCTCCTCCAGGACTCTGATCTTCCACTCCACGCTGTAGACCCAGGACTTCGACAGATTATCCTTTGCATCATCAAAGACTTTACTTGCCAACAAAATGTTCTCATCTGCCTGTCCCATGAGTCGGAGGTCTACTATGCAACTGCTCCAGAGTTTGAGCTCTTTATCCATGATATTGATAGTGGAGGAGAGCTTCAGTTGCACATTGCTCACCTTTTCGTGGAGTTTGAAAGCTTCATCGATGAAGTTTAATCCAGCAACAAGCATGTCATCCACCAGGGCTTCAATAGCTCTGCCATAGACAGAATACTTGTGCATATCTTTAATACTCTGCACTTCATCTTGGCTTAGAATTACAGGAGGTGGGAGAGTAGTCAATGGGGTAGGGTCCAAAACTTTGTCCTTAGACAAAAGAGACTTGATGAAACCTGTGAGAACTTGGGCCTGTTCTTCCAACTGTTCAATAGTTTGTTGCCCTTTCTCTACCCTCCCAATGACTCTTGTGACTGTTTCCTGGAGGTTGTGAATTTCACCTTCAGGGGTAGACTCTCCCATTGGGATTCTCGAGAGCTCTAAGTCAGATACCTGCAAGTCCTGCTCTGATTTATCCGTTGTAGGCTTGGCAATCTCCAGGAATTGCTGACCTTGAGCATCAGACACTATTCTAGAGGTAACCTTGGCTTTCTTGGCACGAGAAGGAGTGGTGCCCAACAAGGCTGCAACAACATCAAAATTTGGTCCTGAGCTTCGAGAGGAAAATTTCCTCTTCCTTTTGTCAACCAAAGGTTGCACCCACTCAAAAGAGGAAGAGGAATCAGCAGGAGGGGCAAGGGGACCAAGAGACAGAGAGCTCATGATGCTCAAGGTGCTGCAGCTGTTGACTCGAGTTGAGAGGTGAGTGGGGCACTTGGGGCAATTGCGGCAGAAGAGTCAACATCACCTGAAAGCTCAGTGCTCTGGATTTCTTTATCTTTATCAGCTGGGTCTTCAGGAGCATTTGCAGGGGTTGGCATTTCACTTTCTTCACTTTCACTGAGAACAATGATGTTCTCTGGTCCCATAGGCAACTCTGCTGCTTTCTTTGAGGGTCACTTTCCACAGGCTCCTTCTTAACCTCCTTGAGTTTCTTCTGGTACACTTGAGTGGATGAAGAAGGAGTGGAAGCTGCAGGTCCTTGAGTTGATGAGGTAGGAGGGGTCTTCACTGGTGTTTCCGACCTTGGAATAGATGCTTCTCTTCTTGGTGTTGAAGCATCCTTAGAAGAGGATTCTCCTGAGTGCCTTCTGAGCTCTCGAACTTTCTTGTCAAACCAGACCTTAGTCCTGACTAAGACTGGAGCAAGGATCTCAGCCAGATCATCTTTTTCTTTCCTGTTCCAATCCAAGTCCTCCAAGGGGGTGTGCTTAATCACACTGTCATACTCATATGAGTATAGATCAGAATTGTCATCCTGGAGTCCTTCGGGAACTTGGTACAAGCCGAGTTCTTGGATCAATTGCAGGGAGAACCTGCCACAATGCCTTCTCCTGGCTTCAAAATCATCATCTGCCTGAGTCAGCCCAGTAGTCTTCTGTATCTGCCCTATGATGGTAGATTATCTTGATGTTTTGTTGATAAACTTCTTCAAGTCAAAGCGAGTTCTTGGCTTGAAGAAATGAGCAGTGATAGGTACGAGGGGCTCTCTCATGTTACGAGCATCAGGGCTGTTTTGCAAGTGTAGTTTCCCAGAGAGATGGGAAAATGCAAGCCAGAAATCTTCTTATCTCTACAAGTTCTGTGCAACTTGTCTAGTTGCCTGCATATTTCTATCAAGGCCATTTTATCATTGCAGAACATGGGCAGTCTCAGAGGGGTGCCCTCATAGCCGGTGAGCCTGATATAAGAGAATTTCCTGAACTGGATGAAGTAAGCACCGTAGTGCGATATTAGAGTCATAGCTTCATCTGAAAATCTCCTGGCAGTGTCACCTTCGAGCAATCTGACCACGTACATGGTAAAAGCGTCATTGACCCTTTACGAAATTACGATTCTTTGGTCTCGAGGTGAAGCTGCGGGCAGTAGGCATATATTGGATCATCTTTGTGTGCGTCAAGGTAGGAAAAGCCAAACCATTGTCGTGACGCTGCCAGGGTATACATCAGGTAAGAAGTCATGTAGAACTTCTTCGTTTGCTGTACATTGGACAGCTGCTCTGCCAAATTCATGCTGATGATCTCTGCCCAGTTAATATTTTGCGTTCCCTCGCACACCATGCTGATGAGCGGGCACATCCAGAAGTGGAATTCGTTGGTAGAGGGCAAACCCATAACCCGAGCCAGCAGAATTATAAAGTCAGACAATTCTTCATTAAAATCTACCGGAAAAGGGTTTTGGACAGGCGAGAGGCTCCCTTCCTAGGGTTTTTAAGCCATGACTTCACCACTCGTGCCTTGAATTTGTCGCTATCTTGATTAAACAGGGCCTGTGCTTGATCCCGGGAAACGACTATGGCATTATCCATCTCTGGGATTCTCAGTGCGGTGCTAATAGTGGCGGCAGCGTCCAGCTTGGCGATGAGCTCCCCGTGTATATTGGTTAATTCACTCACGGAAGCGAGGGTCGAAGTGAGCTCGCATGAAAGCACGGTGTCGGCGCTTTGCTATCTGAGATCGGGAAACCTCCAGCAAAAGCCAAACCGCTATCGTGAATCATTTGTGCCATTGGTGTAGGGTTTGCGTCTGCCATCCTCACCCAAAAATCACCGAAATCGAGATGACGAGCTTCGCTGTCCCCAATATTGTGAACGGCAGACTCAAGTGGTGAAATTTGTTCCTGTCCCTGAAACTTGATCTTCATATTGATAGTAGCTAGGAGGACAGAGCCGCAAACCAGACTCGGAAAGGAATTACAGAGGGAGGGGATACACGCGCAGGTTTTCAAATTGCAAGGGTTCGAGCAAAAGATAGCATGGAAGTAGTGTGAAAAATGCAAAGGGGAAATGCTCGTTATATAGCCGTTTAGGAGAGAGAAAGGTCATAAATGCGCATTTAATACATACCCACCAATTTGAATAAGCATGATATTCGGGTAGAGCGGGAAAAATAAGCACGAATGACACTTGGTTCACTTGGGACATGTGAGACGCGAATGCGTGAAACACGTGGCTCGGCCGATTCGGGCGAAACAGGGAGAAGACGCACAAATGCATTTTGGGACATTTGGGACATGAAACGCGCGAAGGACGCGGTTCGGGTGTTTCGGCCGAAAATGGAACAAAGAGGCCCGTTTGAACTTTGGGACATTCGGGACGAAAAGTTCCGAAGGGCGCGGTTCGGGTGAATCGGCCGAAAATGGAACAACTTGCATAATTTGATTTGGGACATTTGGGACATGAAAGTGAAGTACGCGGTTCGGGTGTTTCGGCTGAAAATGGAACAGCTTGCATAATTAACTTTGGGACATTTGGGACGAAAAGTTCCGATGGGCCCGAAAATGGGACAACAGGGAATTTCGGCCGATCGGGGAACAGAATGCACTTTTGAACTTGGGACAGTTGGGACAAAATTGTCTGACAGGCCCGAAAATCACACAAAATGACCCAAAAACACAGATTTTCTCAATTTCACGACTTCGGTACATTAGAGAAAACACTTAAACTCAAAATTTTGAAATTTCACTTCGGGAACACATTTAAAAAGGATTCCATTTAACCAAGTATACATTACAATCTATTTAATCAATTTTTTATTTTTCTTTGGTGTGAATTTTGTTGGAAAATTCGTTGTGGCTAAGTAATTATCCATGTCTCAACACCAAGGGGAGGTAGTGGAAAGTGCAAAAAAATTCTCATCTAGAAATTCATCATTGACTTGTTCATCTTCTTCTAAAGTTCTAAGACTAGAAAGAAAGTCAGCTACAACATTAGACTTCCCTAGTTTGTCAATGATTTTAATATTGAACTTCTACAGTAGCAATAACCAACTAAAATCCTACCATGAACTAAAGGTTTCTTCATTATATATTTAATGGAAGAGTGGTCAGTATGTACAATCAATTCATATCCTCTAATATAATGCCTAAACTTGTTGATTTCATATACCACAACAAGGAATTCATTTTCAATTGTATAATTTCTCTCAATAGGGGATTTTTTTACTAATATAGTTAATTGTATGCATGGGTTTTCCCTCCACTTGTTTTCCTAGGACAACACTTACTGCTTCATTTGAGGCATTTATTTAGATGTGAAAGGGAAACTCCCAATTAGGACCTTTCAACACTGGTGTACTGATCATTTTTTCCTTAATTGCATAAAAAGTTTGTTGGCATGCTTATGTCCATTCAAGCTTAGAATCCTTAGTTAGAAGAGAAAACAATGGAGAATCAATTTTGCTAAAATATGATATAAACCTACAATAGTAACCAGCATGACAAAGAAAACTTCTTACCTCATTTTTATTGGTGGGTGATGGTAATTTTACAATGATGTTCACCTTATTTAGGTCAACCTTAATTCCCTCAATTAAATCATGATGACCAAATACTATACCTTATTCCATCATAAATAAACATTTCTCATGATTAGGGATAGATGATGTTTTTCACAGTGAGAAAGAGCTTTATTTAGATTATTGACTGCCTCTTGAAATTTTTCCCCATAGACTATAAAATCATCCATGTAGATTTTTGCACAATCATGGGTGAGATTAGAAATGATCGCCAACACGACTCTTTAGAAAGTGGCAGGGGAATTACATAACCCAAAAGGTATCACTCTGTATGTAAATGTCCCGCAAGGAGAGGTAAAAATTGTCTTATCTTGGTCTTCAGGAGCCAATGTTATATGAATGTATCCACTAAATCAATCAAGAAATGAAAAGTACCTTTTACCCAGAAAAATTATCTAAGACTTGATCAATAAAAGGCAATGGAAAGTAATTCCTAAGAGTGACTTTATTCAATTCTCTATAGTCCATGCAAACTATCCATTTTCCATTCTTTTTGGGATCTATTTCCAAAGGAAAACCCACTGACTGTCTGAGATTGGGTACATAAATCCTACCTTCAAAATATTTTCAATCTCAGTTTTCACAATGTCTCTAAGAGTTGGGTTTATCATTCTTTGAAGTTGCTTAGCTGGTCTTGATTCAATGGTGTAAATATGGTGGGTATAGATACTAGGATATATACCTTTCATATCACTATCCTCTTAATTATTTGAGTAGAGAAGTTTGAACAATGTATTTTCCTCTTGATTAGTTAATCATTTGTTTATTGTCAATGTCTTTCCCATAATAACATGCAATTGTTTTGTATCAAGATGAATTGAATTTATCATAGGATAATTTCTCAAAGTTTTTTTATGGACACCTATGTTGTAGCAATAGGTGTAAAGAGTTTATGTTTTGGAAGATATAATTTGTCAGATCTATGTTCTTTGTGAAATGAAAAGTAATAGGAATTTTATCCTCATCAATGAAATCATCCTTTATCTCAGTAAGTTGTAGCATAGGACTAGAAAAATATTTAGTGCATGATTTAAGTGTAGGATTTGAACTAAACCTAGTGCTGGACTCAATCGCAGGACATAGGATATGTACAATGATAGTGTCATGGTAGTAGCATTGAATCTGATCTAAGTGTATCTGAATTACTACCATGGAAAGAGAGGAAATGATATATTCAGAATCATCAGAGTCGTCCTTAGACCATTGTTTGTTGTCTATAGAAAATGGTTTGGTTATAGGGTATAATGACAATTTCTCTAAATCTTCACCATTATTAATGTCCATGTTTCCTATTCTACAGTAGATAAGAGCAGCGGCTGTAGCTAACCAATGGCATCCTAGGATTATGGGGTAGCCAATTTTTCTACTCTTTGTTTTTATTATCATGAATTATACTGCATAGTCCCAAGATTCAATTGTAAAAGTAACATCCTCTATTATTCCCTTGGGTTTATTCACTAACTGGTCTTCCATTTGAAATACTATATGTGTGGACTTGGTTCAAGGAGTGCCTATGTGGACAAAATGTCTGTGGTCATGATGTTTATGGAAGCTCCTAAATTAATAAGGACGTTAGGAATCTGAAAATTCCCTATACAAAATGTTACAATGGGACTTCCGGGATCTCTATACTTCAAAGGAGGATTACTTCCTTCTAAAATTATAACAAGTTTCCCATCAACGTGAATGGTATTGGGTTGGTTTTTCCTTCTCCCTAGATTCTTAAAACAAAACTCTTTAGTTGTTTTATTTAGTTCAGGGATATCCTTAAGAGCTTGCATAAGGGGAATGCCAATACTTATCCTCCTCAATCCTTGGATTAGTTCTGAATATGGCTTTTCAAGAGCTATAGTATTCTGTTTCTTAGAGATCCTAGTAGGGAAAGGAAATTTAATGCTTGGTTGATGAGTTTATTCAATGGTACTAGGTCTCATTTTCTCTGGTTCTGCAGGAATATCCTCAAGAATAGGAGTGGAATATTTTGATGTAACATTTCCTGAACATATCATTATTTTCTTTCTATCCAATGAATTCACTGTGTGGTTCTTCTATGTTTCTAATATATATGCTAGATTTCCCTACCTTACATTCCTAGGATAGGCCACAGTTTGTGCATGTATCTATGGTTGGGTAGGTAGTTCAAGTTGGGAAGCATTAATAGGTATAGTTAATAGGGTTTGTTAACATTGTGATATCCTTTGCTTATAATATTGTTGTCAAGACCCTTAAAGTGCATTCCACTATTCTTGGTATTGTTGTATATATGGTGGAATGTTCGGTTATGGAGCCCAAGATTGTTGATAATAAGTTTTGGGGGCATACGATGGGATCTATTCTTGTGGTGCTTATTGGACCCAAGGAGGCGGGTATGGCCATGGGGCATTCTATTGGTTTTGATTATATTTTGATCTTGGGATATAGGACTTATTTTGGTTGTCTTGAAATTGTCCTTCTTACGTCTGAGCCATATAGTTCAACTCAGCCTCCTCTTAGTTTCTCTTTTTTAAATTATTCTTTAGCAAGGGAACCAGTCCACTTTGATATGTGGCATGCTTAAGTTCAGAGAAGTTAAATCTCTATCTTATCCAAAATATAGTATTTAATTCCATGTTTAGCTCTTCATCTTGGGTAGTAAATGAACAAGGGCTCTGTGTTTCTATCCTTTTCTCTATCCATAGTAGTGTTGATTTGAATTAAGAGATTAGTTTTTAGGTTTAAAATTTCTTCTCTTAATTTGGATAGATCCCCATTTGCCATTTTTCCTTTTTTCTTCCTTAAATTGGGGCAAGTTCTTGAGCAATTTTGACAAATCTTGATTATATCCATGAACTATAACTTGTTCATGTCTCCCTTTCCCATTAAGTTGAATGCATCTTTTGTGTCTTCATCCACTCCCTCCAGGAATAAAGTTTTAAGTAGGTTAATATCCAAACCAGTTCCACACCTTCTGTGTAGGAAAAGGAACCGATCCAGATAGTCTTCTACACTTTGTATTCCTTTTGTTGAATTTGGAAGAGCTCTTCTTTCCTATTCCTCACTCTACAGTAATCTTGGTACTTGTCTAGGAAGGCTTGTTCCATTTCTTCCTAGTTATAAATGGTATTTGGGCCTAAACCCATAAAACACCTCATAGCTGCATCTTTCAGAGTAGAGGGAAAGAGTTTAAGATTTTTGTTATTAGAAGTGTAGTCATACATTTGGCATAAAACTTTAAACTTAGAAAGGAACTGATGAGGGTCCTCTGAAATTAATCCGCTAAAAGTTGGAAGAATTTATGGGGAAATATTTTTCTTATGAGCCTCTTCATTAGGATATAATTCAATAGGGTAGGTTAACATCCTTCTCGAGAGGATTTCCATTGTTAGCACCATTGGGATTATGTACTTCATCAGCCATTATTCATTGGCCATTAAGTTGTCCAACAAGCTGATCTTGACAGGAGTTTTGAGGATTTAGTCTAGTGAATCTACCTCTATGGTCTCTAGGTATAAACATACAATCCTATCATACTGAACTTAAATTTGTGTGTTCCACATACTCAAAATCATAGGATTCTCACTGTGACTCCAAGGTCATCTGATATTTACAAAATAAAGAGTTATGGAAATGATCTTTCCGAATGGAATATTACTAGACAAATAAGTAGTTCCTCTAGCTAGCACCTTAACCTTTGATAACACCTTGATTCCCCAGCAATGGTGCCAAAAATTAATGAGTGTCATTAATTCTCACACTTTAATTAAGTTATTCTGTCAATCCATGGTAGTTTCTATGGTTTTTTGTAACCAAGGGAATAGTAGGAGCATAGGCTCAACACGGGTCTTAACAATAAAATCTATAAAATAATGAACTAAAAATGAAATTATTGAAATTAAATACTTAAATTAAAAAAAATCTACAAAATTCACTAAGCATTAATAATGGAAAATAAATTTCATTCAAGAATGTAATGAACTGTAACACTGCAACTCATAAAGAATACAAAAAGTAAATAATTATGAATCCCCTTTCATTGGGTAGGAGTGGCCCTTTCTATTCCCTGTTGATTACGATTTTAATGAAATTCACACAACTAAACTTTCTCATGTATTTGCAATATTTATTGAACTGGAAAATATGCTTGTACAATGAAAATATTGAAATCCTAAGTCTAATTACATCATCTCTTTTATACCAAATAAGTTCGAGTCTCTCTAGGAGATCTAGTTACTCCAATGACTACATTTAACCTTACCTAACTATTCTAACAAAATAATGCTAACTATTTTTGGAAATACATTAATGGCGGGATTAGTTCATAAAGTGATTGAACTTTAAATATTATCGACAACTGAAGATAAAATCCATGATTGACTCCATGAAGGAGTCAATCACCTCTAGAAGATTCTCCAAATCTTTAATGGATTGTTGAGAAATGAATTCAAGATGTGTCTCCAAATATTGGTCATATTTCCTCCTTGTTTTGCTTGATCGGCTGCTGAATTGATGGTGATGATTCATGTTCAAGGTGTAGTGTTGAAAACTGTGACTTAAGAGATCTTAGTTGCATACTAGTTTCCCCAAGTTCTGAAGAATCTAGACTGGTGATCTGGATGATCTGGAGGCTCTATTTTGAGACCCATATTAAGCAGATGAGATTAATTCTCTAGCATGTCAAATAGAGTCTTGCGCTCCTTCATGAATTAAGTCATGCGCTCTTTGTGACCACTCAACATATAATTCTTTCTAGAAATGAAGTTAATGCTCATCAACAATCTTATTCAAGCCATTTATGCAATAGAATCAACAAGATAAAACATCAAAAGTATACAAAATAATTTCTTCATAATCACAGTAAATTATTGAATATAAAGAGTAATCATTGTTCATCATGTATCATAATATTAAAATGGTATGATTTTGAACAAGGTTTAAACATAACAAAATGGGGCTCATCAAAATAAAACTTGATCCTAAACCTGCATGTGAAAAATTTGATCCTACTTTGTATAGGCAAGTTAGTATGTAGTTTGATTTATCTAACTATAACTAGATTAGATATTTCCTTGCAGTAGGAATTACTTCAAGGTTTATGCACGAACATTATAGAGATCATTGAAATCTTGAAAAAATAATTCTTAGATATATTAAGGGACCAATCAATTATGGGTTGCATTATAATAAGGATGAAAATGCTAAATTTTATAGATTTTGTTCTAATCATGTTGGTGATGTATTAGATAAAAAATCTACTTCTAGTTATAGGTTTAAATTTGGTGTAGGTGTCACTACTTGGTGCAGTAAAAAGAAGCCAATTGTTTCCATCTCTTCAACTAAAGTTGAGTATAAAAGTGTAATGAAAGTGGCAAAATAGTCTCTATGGATGAAGAATTTGTTCGATGCGATAAAGATAAAGGGTCAAGGTAGCGTTCGTTTGTTCTGCGAAAACTAGAGCATCATATATCTTGCACATAATCTAGTACATCATCAGAGGATGAAGCATATTGAGATACGTATACATTTCATCCGTGAGAAGATGCTGAGTGGTAAAATATATCTCAATTTTGTGTCAACTGAAGAGCGGGTTATTAACATCTTCACAAAGCCCATGAGTATGGAAACATTTTGTCACTTTCGTGAAACAATTGAATTGTTCCAGTTGCCATTGAGGGGGTATGCATGAAAATGTCACCTCCTAATGAATCTTGGTATTTGTAAAATGAAAAATGCATTATAATAAACACCTTCTGGAAAATGTAAAATACCTTTGGGCATGTGTATACCTCCTCAACTTATGTTTTAGAAAGAAGTGTAGAAAGACCTTAACGTCGGTCTTCAGTAAACTATTTAAGTGCTATTGAGTTTACTAGTAAACATCCAGTGTAAGCATATGGTAAAGGAGGTCCTTGGTTATAAAATCCTCCTATATGCTTGGTTTCAAGTAACATTTTATGAGAACTTGTGAGAACATGTAAAACTCATAAATAATACTTAGCTACTGATCATGGGATGATCTTTGGGATTCCAAATCCTTTTGTACCAAAAGGTAACTTGAGTCTGATGAAGATGTTATAATTCCTTCAAACTATAATGTTACCTTTAAAACTTTATGGTTTAAGGATTGTAAATCCTCTAGTATACCATGGGTAGGTAATTAATATGGGTCCAACATTATACTATAGATTAAATATTTAATAATATGAAATATTTATATTTCTATTATTAAATATTCAAACCTTGGAATATGTGTCGACAAACTTGGTTGAAAGGATGATTTGGGATACCAACCCAGTCACCTCATATAAAAAAGGAATTTGAGTCCTCATTTGATAGATTAGAGGAATATCTCAAAGGTGTGCAAGATCAATATTAATTGATTTGGTTTTTACCCTTGTGATTAGGATTAGTAAGGAGGAGGTTTCTACTGGATGTTATTGAGTTCTCTATAATAAAGTTTTCTTTTCATGGTGGTTTTTTACCTTCGGGTTTTCCACTATAATCTTGTGTTCTAAGTTATTCACATTCTGTAAGTGTTTATTTAATTACTATGCAATACAATTTATAACTATGATGTTTATTTATTTATGAATTTTAATGTTGCATAATATAATAATGTTTAATATTAAAGTTGATTAAACCCATTGTCATTTGAATCCTCAAATTCCAATAGAATATAGTTTATAAATGCTACAACATATCCCCAGGTTTATTTATGATTAAATTTATATCAAGTTAACTCATCCCTTCTTTGTTAAAGAAGTTCATTAAGTTGTCTTTGTTATGAAAGTAGACAAGTCTCTTGGCCTTGATGGCTTTCCTATATATTTTTTCAAAACTTTTTGGAATATTATTAAAAAAGGATTTTCAAGAAGATGTTAATGAATTTTATAATAATGAATCCCATGTGAAATAATGGAACAATAATTTTCTAGCTTTGGTGCCCAAAGCTTTTGGTTCCAAACTAGTCTCCAATTTTTGGCCTATTAGCCTTTGCAATACTTCCTACAAAATTATCACTAAATTGTTGGCCTCTAGGATGAAACCCTTCATGGATAGCTTGATTTTGGAATAACATAATGGATTCATTGGAGGATGGTTTATTTAAGGTGGATTGATAGCAATGCATGAAGCCATTAACTCAACCGATCATACTAAAATTATTTGGATGATTATTAAATTAGACATGCAAAAGGCTTTTGATCGATTAAGCTGGTCCTTTTTCCTTAAATTCGTCAGAAAGTTTGGATTCTGTAATAAATGGCATTGTTGGATTCATAGTTGCATCTCATCCCTTCATTTATTTGTTTTAATGAATGGTATACCCATTGGTTATTTTTCTAATAGCAGAGGAATCAGACAAGGGGACCATCTCTCTCCTTTCATATTCCTCCTCATGGCCAATACTCTAAATCTAGGTTATGGGGGAAGCTAAAAATGTAGATATTATATCGGTTCTTAATATCACCTTTAAGGTTTGGTGGCATCTCATAGCCAATTCGATGATGATAAATTCCTTTTGGGGGAAGCATCAATGGTGGAGGCTAGAATTTTGAATGGGATTATAGACTGCTATCAATCTACTTCTCAACCGTTTATTAATTTCATTAACAATAGAATAACTTTTATAAATACTCATCCCAATAGAAACCAAAATATTGCGACTATCTTGGGTTGCAACATTATGGATCTCCCATCTTCCTACTTGGGAATTCCTCTCTTCAAAGGTAAAATACTTAAAAATATCTGGAACCTAGTTATTGAAATATTTTAGAAGAATCTTGTAGGTTGGAAGGTTTCTCTTCTCAGTCAATAAAGTAAGCTCCAACTTGCTAAAATAAATCTTAAAATTATTCTAATCTATTTTATGTACCTTCCTTAGTGATATAATGTATTGAAAAAATTTGAAAACCATATCTTTGGTTTGGGTCCGAGAAGTGTAAAATGATCCAGTTTGTTTCATGCAATGTTTTTTGTAAACCTACTGCTATAGGGGGCTTGCACTTAGAAGAGTGTCAGAAATGAATGAATCCATGTTGGGTAAGCTTTGTTGGGTTACTAATACCAAGAACAATTCCCCATGGACACAACTTCGATATCTAAATATATTCCTTCTTAAGAAGATTTCCTCTCTTTTGACATTTCAAGAGGCTCTATTATTTGGAATTTCATAGTTAGCATTTAACCTTTGCTACAGTCAGGTATTAAATGGCACCTAACGAATGGTATGAACTTTGATTTTTGAAATACTCATGGATAGGTGATAAGCCTTTACTTTTCAATCCTTTCTGGGATTTGATCCTTCATCCACTCTCGATGATATGTGGTAAGATGATTAGAGGTTACATTGAATATATTGATAATAATCCTTGATAGTGTATCCCTTCTTGGGATTTTTTTAGCTCTACTCAGATGCAGCGTATTGATAGTATCAAGACCATGATTTCATCCCATTATATTCAGTTCTCCTAATCTAAGGATTAACACATATGGCAACTCTCTCCTTCATGTGAATTCTTGCTTAAATTTTCCTACCTCTCTAAATAGTGTTTCCCTTGTGGACGTTCTCTTAGATATGTCTTGATCCCACAAGTAACTCCTAAAATTGGATTCCTTTCTTTTCTTGAGTTTCGGGATTCTATTCTAACTGGGGAAAATCTTAAACATAGAATATTTTCTCTCCCAATCCACTGTGTCCTACACCTTATTTCTTTCAAAGCCTCTACCCACCTTCTTCTTCACTGTTCTTTCTCCCACTCCCTCTAGAGTCTCCTATTCCATAGATTTAGGGTTTCTTAGATTTTTCCCTCTTCATTGTCAAAAAATTGTAATCAATGGAACTCCCCCTTCTGTCACCCAGTGACCTCCTTAGCTTGGAATTTACTTCTTCCAGACACTCTGTGGATAATTTGGAAAGAATGAAATATAAGAATATTCAAGGATCAAACTCATGATCTATGACAGGTTTTCATGGGAGAAGTATCTGTCCTTCAAGAGATCTTGAACTGATATATCTAGAAGAAAAAACCAAAAAATTACTTTAAATATTATTTATTCTTTGCCTAAACAACTACTCATCTCAAATGAGATGCCTTCTTCATATATAGTCGGAGAGAACAACTTGTAGTCTCCCCCTCCTATTGGTTGGTTAAAAATTAGTACAAGTGGTCTTGCTAAAGGAAACCCAAGAGCTTCAGGTGGTGGGGCTATACTCATAGATGAATTGGGTCAACCCTTGGATACAACTGCTACTAATTTCTGCATAGGGATAAATCACAAAGTGGAAGATCTGGTTATTCTCAAAGGGAAGAAATTGGTGCTTATGGTTGGCCCTGGACAACATATTGTGAAAAGTGACTCTCTTTGTCTTATTCTAATCCTCAACCAAAATGAACTTTTAGATGGACTATAAGTAACATAATTGATGATATTTGAAGCCTATAATCCCGCTTCTACAATATCAAGTTTTAGCACATTTATAGGAAAGGTAATAGAGTTGGTGACTTCTGGAAAATTTAGGTGTCTTCTCTGATGATCAACAGATATGGATTGGATATTTTAATGGGAACCTCCTTAAAATAATTTGAAATGATTTTCTTTCAAAATTTTAACTTCCGGTGGGGGATGCTTCTCATTCCTCTCATCACTATTATTACTTTATCTAGAGACACCAAAACAAAGATGATATCCTTTCCCTTTTTTGACAATAGAGGAAATGATATTGGATTAATTGTTATTTATAACTATAATGGTATACATTTGTGTGGTATAGAAATATAAATTATGTCCCACTCGCATGGATTTTTTAATAATGACAGTGCTCTTTTAGATTATCCATCGAGACGTGAGATTGATTGGATTGGTGGAGCTCACAATTTCTATTTAAACAATTACCATTTTGAACTATTTTAATTATTCGTTTCTTTCACTTTGCACAATTTGGGGGGTTTATCCTCATGATCAAACCTTCATCTTGTGAAGAAAATTGGGAAGACCGTAAGGTATTTAAAATTTTATAGGAGAAGGGGATTATGCCCTTCATGGAGATATTGTCAAGCCATTTAATCAAATTTTCCATTACTATTCTTATGACATGGAAAAAAGGAAGGTTGAGGTGGGAAAGACCAATTTTTGATCTCTCTAGAATCTATCACCACCGCCATTGGTCTTCCTACTCAGGGTGATGCATACTTCAAATGTTTCCTAAAATCAAAGATTTGGGATTTTGTATGTTAGGGACAAAAATTGAAAAAATAGAAGTCGGGTTTTGATCTTGGTTCTTCTCCCCCATGGAATTTAGTGGCGGAAAATATTATGTGTTACATCACCTTGGAGGGGAGATATAAAATGATTTATGGTCCCCAAATATTCATACTTACACACCTCTGCCATGGTAAATAGGTAAATTTTGCTAATTTCATGTTTTAGTCAATACATTTATCTATTATGCTTTCTTGTGAAGAAGAAGGCCCAATTATCCAGAAGGGACTCTTCTATATACTATTCAAAGTAACAGCTACCATTGGTGACCTTTCTCGCTTCCCTCCTAAACCCAGAAATTGATATTGTCCCATTTCTAAACTTCTCCTAAATATGTTTCTCCTCGTTGCCTTGTCCACCCCTCCCCACCACCTCCTCTGATATTTTCCTCCACATACGTCTTTGTCTCCCCAGGGGTTTATAATTATAGGTTTTAATCAAGGGTAAGCATGAAGTGACTATTTTGAAAAAATTACAGCACTGAATGCTTGCAAGTGAATAACTAAGCAGTAAGTGTAATGTTTTGAAGA
The DNA here is from genome assembly GCA_018340775.1 of Taxus wallichiana var. yunnanensis. NCBI lineage: Eukaryota > Viridiplantae > Streptophyta > Pinopsida > Cupressales > Taxaceae > Taxus > Taxus wallichiana. The sequence continues at coordinate 758,887,289 of CM031244.1, forward strand.
TGGAGCTATCTTGAAGTGTGGGATCTTAAGAATGGGATAACTCATGAGAAAAGGTCAGCTTCTTCTTCCTAAACCTAGTTCTAAACTACTCCAAAATGTAGGAAATGACTAATCTAATTCTACCCTAATTCTTTCCAAGGAGACATGAATAAAAGAACTACATAAAAGATAAACCTACCCTAAGGGAGTGATATACCAAGAAAAGGGTGTTAGACATTCCACCATGTATGAAGAATTTATAACAATGGGAGGAAAGAAGAAAAATGAAAATTATGCAAGGATAGAAACAATTATCACATAACATAATTTTATTTCTCTTAGATTTTGCACATTACATTCTTATTACAGATAAGGAATGAAGCCATCAATACTTTGGGAGAGAAGTCTTGAAACCCTCCAAATTCACAACAGTCTATCTATGAGAACAAGAGGGGTGCAAGGGAGGAAAATTTCCAACCCTTAATAATGTTTCCCATTTATAATTTATAGCAAAAATTCAATAAGGAGAGGAAACATTTTGTATTCTTATGCATTTAGGGTGACCATCCCTACTTGCATCATCCATGGTGTTTCTTGAGCTCTTTGTACTCTACTCCATGTGGTTTGAATGCATGGCTATGCCTCATTTATGCCCCCTCACCTACCCTAGAACTATTCATAACTGGATAAGTTTTTATACCTTTAGATTACTTTATGATAGAAAATCAACATGTGACCTTCTTCATACCCGACCTCCCGAGGTTGAGCTGAGAAAACCGGTATGGAATGGAAATGGAAGTGAAAGTGATGGTGGTCATTGAGCTAATTGGGTAACCTTATGTCTTCGACATGCAATACTGGAATCTACGAATCTAAGGCAAAGAATGTGCTCCTAACTTGAAGGGGAGTGATAGTACGGTCTGATATGATAACTACTCGGAGACTCCAATCGATGTCTAGTTCTACCGAGATTCTACTAAGTGGTTACACAATACATGGAAAGTAACCTATAGGTGCCTCGTATGGGTTTCCAGACAAGTTCATGAAAGTGGAGACAAGAGGTGTAGCGGAGTTGCAAGAACTATGGGTGGTTTTATGGTCTTGTCCAGAAATTTTTAGTCTGATTGGCTGTTATGTTCAACAATGAAAGCTATGTAATAATATCAGGTGGGAATGGTGAAGATATGAATACCAATGTGTGTAAACTAGTGTCAATATCTAGCTGACTAGAAGGCCCATCGGGTTGCAGGACCTGTGCATCACAACCAAAGACTCATTGAGGTTGAGGCCCTCATATGGTCATGCATGAAATCAAACCCTATTTATGGGACTAGTCCAAAAGTCGTAGGCTTGATTAGCAGTTATATTTAGTGTATCTAACTATCATATTTTCTTAGCGTATGTTACAGGTGTGCGTAAGAATGTTAAACGTAAACTTGTGTCAATGTCCATTATTAGCTCTGGCCCGTTGGGTCGTGGGACCAGGGGTTCAAAACTGTATGTCTTTTCCTATTGTGGACCATTGATGGTCATACAAGATGAATTGATTTGCTTTCAGTAAATAAACTATCTATCAAAGGAAATCTAACCGATGTTTTTAGTTGTTTCTCAATATAGTGGAACAAAGCAGTAAAACAAGCTAATCTATAGAAAGTAAATGTCTTTGTTCTTTTCCAAATTTTTTGACAATGCATCTAATATAATGAAAGAATACAAACAATTATCCAGATGGAGCTAACTATTTGTGTATATGTGTTAATCTAAATCTAAAATCTATTCTAGTTGAATCAAAATCCTTCAACCCTACCTCATAAATGAAGAACAAGTCATAACCCTAATAGAGCTAATGTCCCTTAAAACTTCCCTGACAATGTTGAAGAGGAAAACATCCTATTGATTTGATCTACTTGATATTATCTATCAAATTAAAATGATCTATTTCTCTACTCTATTTGATATGCAATTGAAATTAATAACTTGTAATTGATAATTTGATAAAAAAGTAAACAAATACACAACTCCAACATGGAAGAGATAGAACCTTAGAAAATCTAGTAGTATCAGTATCTATCCCCTCAATTATTTCCTTTCTTTCTCTGAGTGTTCATGTGTGTCCAAGGAATTGGGAATGCAAATAACAACAACAAGAGGATGGCGCTTGAGCGATGACAACTTAGAAGCAATCAGGACGTAATGCAAGTAGAAGATAGATAGCACAAGAGATCTGAGCTTGGCTATATACTTCCTAGCAAGATTATGGCAGCAAAACAATACAAGATACACAAAATTCTCAGGCCCTTCTTCTTGAGTACAAGAATGGAATATATAGGAATGGAGGCTATGAGGTTACTTCATGCACAAGGCAAGAATAGGTAGTTCCAACTAATTAAATCTCATTTAAAATAGAAGGAGCAAGGAGAAGCAAGAAAACCAAACTAATTTTAGACAATTCGGCACATAGATGCATGAAAAAAGTACACTTAAGTGAACTGTCGCATGTTTTAAAACATGTGTGTAGAATTTGAAAAAAGCGGGCAGGACCACCTCCCAAGCAAGGTGGTGGTCTTGGCACAGAAGGCCAAAAAATGTACAGAAAGATATGGGGAGATGGAAAAATGCATGGAAAAGCTAAGTAAGGCCATCTAGGATAAAAATATACATTGCAAATGGGCTTTGGAGCTCGAACACCTTCTTGAAAGGATTTTGAATCATCATTGGGGATTCTTGTAATCATTTTCCTGACAATGTAGCACGTGTAATTTTTTGTGCGTACATATTTCCCCCTCAGAGAAGCGTCTTAGCCATGAAAAGGTGTAAAACATAGAGTTCGAGTATGACATTCCTGAAATGGGGAGTTAGAAGCTATACCTGACATGCCCATGTGTCGAAATGTCACCGCCATAACTTCCACTACCTGTAAGAGAAAAAGAAGATGCAAGTGCAGATAGATAAAATATTGAAAAATAAACACTAGATCAAAATGAGAACTTAAGTTTTTGGGTAAGAGGACTTACCATTTGTACCATTTGTGGGATGGGATGTAGAAATATACATGCACCAATGCTCCTGACCTTGTAAACACATACACTCAAAATGAGTTTAAAATGACATATATATATTGAAGAAAACTCATTTTCCAATTCATTTGTGCATTGTTGATTTGGCAAATTTGGAACTCTGGACCCCTGTTGACCATTTCTTACGTGAATATTTTCAATAAAATTACCGTTGTGAGATAGCGATCATGCCTCCATGAGTGGGAAATCAACATACATGTTCTCCAGTTAGTTATTACCTCTTTTGTCTTTTTTTCCCTAGATGTTAAAATGTTGAAAAGTTCACCTAGGGGGGAAGTTTTCAATTTTTCTTGTTTCGAATAAGTCCTTGGGGGTGCCCATAGGGCATTCTTTTATTTTGCTAGAAATGGTCAATTTTCTTGTTTTTGGGTAGTTTTGGGGTTAAGGGTACGTTTTGGGAAATCGGTTCAGGACAGCCACCCAAGACAGGGTAGTGGTAATGGGAATGCCACCCTGACAAGGTGGCAATTCTTGAACCGCCACCCTACACTAGGTGGCGGTTCTTAACAGAATGTCAAAAACGCACCTTAACTTGAATTTTTTTATTTTCAATATTTTATTATGTTTTTGATAAGCTTATCATGTGATGTGCATTACTAACTTCCTCTTTTCTCATATTCTGGTGAATAAACAAGGAGGAGTACATAACACTTTCGGAGAGAGAGTGTTGTGATTGGCTCCTAGGATTCTAGATCTGTGTGCTCATATGGACTTACTACAGAGGCAAGGCATCTGGCGGATACCTCAAGTACCCCATGTCACTCCCACCAGTAACATTATGTGTGACTTGTTCTCTTATTGGGATGCAGACCGGAACACTTTCCAGTTTCCAGGTGTTAGGGGTGAGTAGACTATCACTCTGGAGGATGTATACCACATCCTTGGAATCTTGATACTTGGGAGGAAACTGATATTGGAGACAGTGAGGTCCAGGCCATGATGACATAGTGGGCCACATATATGGGAGACGTCATCATCTCATCTGGCTCGAAGAAGGGAATGAAGGTTTGGTCCATTGCTACTACTCCCATTCCTATCCTTTAGAAACCCATCATGGGTATCCTATCCTCGAGACTAGTCAGGGACAAGGGAGGAGATACACTCTTATACTATTGGGCCCCCATTATTACATAGATCAAGGCTCATGGCCGTAAGTATGCCTGGGGGAAAATATTCTAGGGACTACATACCAAAATTTGTACATAATGGTCAGATTATAAAGATAGTCTCTGAGCCATCCCACTCTTGTTATGAGTTGGGTTTATAATCACTCCATCCCCTATGGCAGGGGGTACTAGTATCAAACCCAGGGGCTGTTTGAGTAGCTAGATGGACAAGTATGTTAGTGCTCCAGACACAACATCAGTTAGTGGCTTCCCTGACTACAGTAGACATGACTGCCACACCCTACCAAGACATGGCAAGGATATGGGGTGAGGAGGTTATGATGATGGTGGCTTGCTCCTCCATGAGCTAGTTAGTTGATAGAGCTGGGAGATAAGATATTCACCCATTTGACCGGGTACCTCAGCAGTTTGGCCTTCCATACCTTGTCATGCTTCCTCCAAGTGGAGCTTGTTTATAGGACTATTCGGGAGGCTCGGAGGGGTCCTAGAGGGGATCTCGGTTGGAAAATTGTTACTCTTGGCATGCCTATTGTAGTTAGATGGGTGGTCCATGCTCACTGGGAAGCTAGTGCCCCTCGGGCCCTTTACTTCATATTGCGGTAATTCCTGCTCATAGTGGGGAGGATGATGAGCCGATTGAGTTGGACTCTAATTCTGCGGAGGATACAAGAGATGACGTGGAGAGGGAGTCTATCAGAAAGGATGCCAAGGATGAGGATAAGGTGGCAGCCCCTTTCAGAAGGAGAGGAGAGTGACTCTGAGTGGCATGACACTCAGGAGCTCCTCAGAGTAGTGCACGAGGAGGTGAGCACAAAGAGAGAGACACTAGTCTCGGAGGAGACACTATGAGAGGATGATGAGTCTGTGATAGGACAACGTCATGCCTCTAGATTTTGTGAGGCCCACTGCTGCCAACAGCACCTACATACCCTAGCCACTGATCCCACATGGATTCCTGGAGACCATAGTATGTTTAGTACTACTTTCTTGATTTGGTATATTGATTTTCATACGTTTAAATTAGCATTCTCCTTTTGATTTGCATTCTGTGATTTTCTAGATCATTATATATCTCTCTTTTTTATTTTGCAACATCTGCACATGATTGGTGAGATCTCATTCATTGGGTATGCATGGACACCCTATTGATCCCCTCAGGGAAGACCCAGGCTGAGTTGTCGGTGGATTTAGGATAACCCTTAGCCACTTGTCGACATACTGACGTGTTTTCTCCTATCTGGAAGGTGGCAGAGATAGTGACCTCCCTTCGTACCCAGGTAACTGGATACGAGACTGTTGAGCACCTGATGAGGTGGAGCCACTCTCACAGTGTGGCTATGGGAAGTAGGTGCCATCACAAGCATTCACACCATTCAGTCAATTTTCAGCGCCATTGCAGCCGTAGCAACAGCCCTAGACGCGGGTTTGTACCATCTGAGGGATCCCAGAGGGATTGATAGGTCATTGAGCCTTTATTGCTTTGATACCATAGTTGATATTATAAGATTTTTTTGTATATTATGGGCTCATTGCGAGTGTTTTCACCATGCCTAGTGCATGATGACACTGTATAAACTTGATCTACTATGATATATACAAACTCTATTTTTGGTTCGGTATTCCATCGTATCTGAGTTGAATCACTTTTGGCTTATCTATCATGTGTACTCTAGATGTTTAGAATTTCCACTTTTCAATGCTTCTCAGAATATATGCAATGGATGTGAATGATAAACATAATGATTCCTTTTTGTATTTTATGTTACTAATATATGATGATGTAAACACAATGTGATCTTAAACTTAGTTTCTTTTGCAACCTTTAGTACTTCATATTGTCTTGATAAAATGTGATGATACAATGATATAATAAGTAGATGTACTTACCTAACTCCTAACCCCACACAACTAGTAAGATGTGAGGGCTCAACACCAAGAGTTAGAAAAGGGCACAAATTATGAAAAATTGGTTAATGGTAGTGATGAGTGAAAGACAGAGGTTTGACAAAACCAAATTGGGACGTTATAACCTTACTGTACTCAAGCTACTCCATAGTTTAGAATGTGAATTGCTTTGCAGTTTATCTAGACTTGGATCCTTAGATAGCGACTTAGTTGAAAAAATCTGGTTTTGGGGTTTGAAGCTCTCTTGGAATTTTTGATATCTAACTCACTTTGTTTTTTATTTATGATTTCACAATGTTTGACTAATTTGGAACTTTCAAGTTTATCAAAGAGACCCCCTACGCCTTGCCCCACGCTACCAGAGGGAAGCATCGTCTCATCACCATGGACAAGGCACTGATGAGTAAGGGCATTTCCCTCCTTTCCCAACCCTATGTCACTAGTAAGAGACGCAGGCTCAACACGAAGGTTGGTAGGGCAAGAAAATATGTAAAAATAAAATTTTCTGTGGATTTGCATTTGATGTACTCATTTGGGAAAAATGTTTAGAATGCTCTTATTTCCAAGGAGATGTATATGGGATAGATGTGACACCATATAGATTCTAGAACAGACAAATTGTCAAAGACACCTAACCTAGGAAGAGACCAAAAGTAGAACCAAGTATGCAAGCTTTGGTATGGTTACCATAAAAAAATTCTTATCTTTTTTAGATTGATAAGTGATTCAGAAGTAGTTGATGATACTTGTGAAGATCTCAAGAGACGTGATTTGAATGTTTTGTTAATGTTTTCAGAACTTTTTAGGAATTTCTATAAGAATAATCTCCTAGTTCACAAATTTTTACAAAATGAACGGACAGATGAAAATTCAATGCGGATGCAATAATGTACATATGAAAATGTTGATGGATCATGCATAGTATCTCTTTAGGTGAAGAGATTTTACGTATTTGCTAAACTCCTCCCCTTCTAGTGTACACAAGAAAAATGCTCCATTTTTTAGTCTTCTACTACTCAATATGGACCTAACCACCTAGGTATAAATTTCCTTCCCTTGCCGGTCTTTTTTGTCTATTCAGCTATCGAGTCTTAATACAAAATCTCCCTCATATATCTCACGTGTTTGTAAACTTTCTTATTATATTTCTGAGCCATTGAGTCGGTGTAAACACTGTGTCATTCTGCGGCATTCATTCTAACCTCGTTGAGACTTTCTAACTTGGAGAGTCATGCTTCTCGATAACCCTCCTCTCCCAGGATCCCATGTAGTGAAATACAGATACTAGGTATTTCAACTTTGAGTGGTAGAACCGCCTCGGCACCAAACACTAAAGAAAAGGGGGTTTCCCCTATTAGCATTCTAACTGACATTCGGTAAGCCCACAAGGCTAAAAAAATATTTAGGTGCCAATATCACTTATTCTCCTTAATAGTTTTTAAGAGAATGGATTTTAACATCTTTTTATAGCCTCACTTGTCCAATAGCCTGAGGATAATAGAGAGAAGTCGTGTGATGACTTATCTTTAACTATGTACACAACTCACACACCTTATCATTTTTGAAATACGTGTCATTATCGGAAATAATGACTTGTGGCACCCCGTACCTACAGATGATTTGTTTCAAGATGAACTTAGCGATTCCGAGCCATGTACGGTGGTAAGGGGCATGGCTTCTACCCACTTGGTAAAGTTTTCTATGTGGCCATGATTATGAAGTTATGGCCATCATTCGAGGAGGGAGATAATTTCTCTATCAAATCCAAGCCCCAAGTGGAAAAGGGCCATGGAGTCGCAATCGGTTGTAGAGATTGTGTCGGTATGTGGATCTCATGAGAGAACTCCTGACATTTATGTCATCTATGCATGAATTCTACTACATCATGCTCTAGCATGGGCCAAAAGTATCCCATCCGATGTATTTTCTGAGTGGTGGCGTGGCCACCGAAGTGACCTCCACATACCCCACTATGTGATTTGTAAAGAATTTTTCCTGATTCCTCTACATCAACACATATCAACAACATTCCATCAAAGGCTCTGTGGTAGATCACTTGTTCCAAAATAATGTACTTAGCGGAAATGATGCGTAACTTCCTTCTGAGTTTTTATGTTGCCCCTTCTGGGTATGTGTGGTCCATGATGAAGTTGATAATGTCAGTATACCAAGGATATACAAAGATAGGGGGCCTAGTTTTGATGAAATACACACACTCATTGGGAAAGTCCAGATCTACCAAATCACCCCCATCCAATGGATTATCAGCCAACCAATCTGCGATGACTTGTCCTTTAACAGATTTCGATTTACAAATGTTAGTTCAAACTCACCCATTAACATTATGAAACGCCCGACCTTTTTAGACAAGGATCCTTGTATGAAAAATGTTCGCAAGTGGTCTGTCTTTACAATAACCCTAGTTTTTTATTAAGCATATAATGCCTTAAACGCTTAGTTGCAAAGATTATGGCAAGACATTCTTTTTATTCTTGCGTGTAACATGTCTCATAGTCAAGCAACGTCTGACTAATGAAATAAAATGCACGTTCTCATTTATCATCATCCTCTTGAGCCAACATGTAGGCTAACAAAACATCTGTATCTTGTGAGTACAAGATCAAAGGTTTATCTAATCTAGGTGGCATTAGCATGGGAGGGGACAATAGAAATCATTTAACTTCCTCGAAGGCCTCGTTACATTCTTCTATCAATCAATGCTATAATCCTTTTTCAACAAATTGTTGATTGGATGGATAGCAAAGGTCAAGTCAAGGATGAACTTTCAGATTGCACCGAGTTTCCCAAGAAAATATCTAATACTAGACTCGTATGATGGTGGAACCATTTCTAATACAGCCTAGATTTTGGCCAGGTTAACATCAATCCCTCATGAAGATATAATGTAACCTGAAGCTTTCCTCATGTTACGCCGAAAACACATTTCTCTTGATTTAATGTGACACTCTACTCAATTAAGCATGAAAGGATGATGTGAAGCACCTTTGGGTGATCGCAACACTTCCTGGCCTTAGCAACAAAGGTCATCTACATAGGAATCCACAATCTTATGAATAAGATCATGGAATATGTAGGTCATTGCTCATTGGTATGTAGTGTCGGCATTTTTAAGACCAAATGGCATGAAAACATAATAGTAGGTTCCCCAAGGAGTTATAAACGTAGTCTTATCTTGATCCTCTTTGGATATTTTCATTTGATTATATTCTGAAATCCCATCCATGAGGGACAACAACTCAAACCCAGTTGTTGTGTCAAGGATAACATCAATGGATGGTAATGGGAAATCATCTTTGGGGAAAGCTTTGTTAATGTCCTGGAAGTCTATACAAATATGGATATTTCCATTCTTTTTTAGAAAGGGAACAATATTAGATACCCATTATGAATAATCAACTGGTTTAATGAATCCTACCTCATAAATCTCAACATCCTTTCCCAGAGAGGACTCAATCATGGGATTCCCAAAATAAGAAGAAGAACGTGGGATTAAGGAAAGGTCTATCTCATGATAGGTAAGATGCAGTTCTACCAAAGCATTTAAATAACTTAAAATTGATTCATCACTATTGACACGCTCTGAACTATCAGGCTGACTCTCGGTTTCTACGTATGTCAAAGCATTGGGGTTATTGGTGCTTTACTGAATCAAGGGTTTGGCATGAACTGAAACTGTGAAGTTGGTATCTTCCAAGTCACTACAATGGGTGAAGCATGTGGCAGAAGTTGCTATAGAATATGAAAGAAGGTTATGTTCACATGGAACTACTTCAATTGAGATGAAATCAAACTCTTTTGTTAGACCTAGCACTTCTATTTTGTAAAGTTGTAGATGCTCAACTCTAGTCTCATACACTTTGGATACCTGATTTGCAACTAGTTATGAATCACCCAACACCCGAATATTGAGAATACCCATCCTCTTAGCGAAAATGAGACCTAATAGAAGAGCCTCATATTCAGCCCCATTGTTTGTACATTCAAAATTTAGCTTGAAGGAAAAAGGTAGAATCCTTCCTTCAGGTGAGGTAAGGATCACACCTGACCTAGCACCAAAGTGAAACTTGGCTCCATCAAAATGGAGGGTCCAACAACTACCCAAAAATATGACCATTGATTCATCTTTTGTATCTTCACCTTTTACCTCAGTCACTTCAACCATGCAAATCTCATATCTTTGGGAGAGAACCAAGTCCCAGTGTATGTCCCATACCCATAGAGTCAAAGGGAAGGAGAATAGGTAAATCAATTTCCAATAGTTCGACAATCCTTGATGTGGTTCCCAGTGACACTGTCTCTATAACCACATTTTCATATTGGACTGCTCGAATGCCCTCAATCAACCCTGTGACCTCTATCTCTGTCGTGGGAACTAATTTTTCCCTCTGGTGCTGCCCTTGCAGGCCTATTTAAATGATTCATGGGAAGCTCAAACTCGGAGTGAACACCTGGCCTTTTCTTTAAACTAGCCAAGTGTATGGAAAAAGGCTTTGGATCACCCTGGACCATAAAGACCTTCCTTAAATGTAGGAACCTTACCTCTTGAAACAAAGTGGAAGGGATTCCCTTCATGTAGTGGATCCAAGGATAGATAAGGATCATATTATAGTTGGTTTCCTGGTCTTTAATATAAAACTCAGTGAGTACCGTCTTGGGCCCGAGAGTAACTGGTAATACTATGGTTCTGATCAAGGTCACCTTGAGGCTATCATAGCCCCTTAGTGTGTTTCAGGTCGAGGAGCAATTGGTCTCCTCATATCCTAACTTCTGAAGAAAAGAGAAGGGGACTATGTTAACCGCTGCCCCATCATCAATCATTGCACATTTCACATAGTTGTTGTAGATCCAAACTTGTAAAAACAAGGCCGGATCACCTCTATGAGCTATTTCAACATCTGTAGCCATCTTACTTATGTCAAACACAAACCCAATGTCCCTTTCAGGTTGCCCGGAGGGAAAACGTTGAAGTCTATATGATTTATCTATGCCTCTGGAGGAGGGGTAACATTAATCAAATGGCCGATACCTAGCACTTCTAACATAGAGTGGCTCAATGAGTAGGGGAATTCTTTAGTAGATCCAAGAAGGAAATATGTGAAAAGGTCTTGGTTAGATCACTAATTATGTCATAAAACCCTACCGGATTGCTTAGCATATCGTGAATGTTTCCTGACACATCCAGATAAATTTGGATTGATTGTGAAGAATAATCCCTAGCACTTGTTGCAGCATCGATTTGGGGTTCAGTGTGTAACTCAACCAAGCCCACAATTTTGGTTTATTGACGACCGTCAAAAGAAGGTTCCACTTGTGGGTTTGATGAATTTTAAGTTTGCAATCATTAGTCCCTATCATAATACCCTTGTTGGAACCATTTGGATCTAATCTACCATCCTTTGGGTGCATGGGGAGAGGATCATTGAAGATTCCTCACGATGTATTCTATGGGGACACTGGTCCCATATAGGTATTTTGTGCTGGTGCGGTGGGGTTTTTTAGGATCATATCGACAAACAACTATCATTGATCCTCTGACAAGCGTTGTAGAAACTTATTGCAATCATGACATGTTCTTGCAACATGCCCACAAACCCTATGGAAACTGAAGTATAGATCTAGGTCATAATCTTGTGGCCTTTGATTTGTTCTTTGTTGTGGCCCAAAGTTACAGGTTATTGTTTGGTTGCTAACTGTTATGGTTAAAATTTTGAAACCCTTACTCTTAGTTTTGGAATTGGTTGGGGTATTTACTAGGGCTTGGGGCTGACATTTACCTCTGTTGCTGAGGTTTTTCTATTGTTGAGGATGATTAAAATCCACAGCATTTATCGAGGGTGAGAAATTGTTATATCTCTTATTATTGCCATTATTGTTATTGTTATTTGTAACACATGTGTTAGTAGGATTAACCACATTAGGCTTTTATGGATGGTCAGTCACACCATCAGTTGTGACTGCATGATTCTATTGAGGATCTTTGGTCCTTGATTTTTTTTTCTGTTGTTGGAGTAGCCGGGAGTGTTTTGAGGAGTGACTAACTTCCCATTTACCCCATAGGTCTTACAGCCACTGTCAATGGCCATGTTGGTATCCAAATTGATTCTCCCTCAAAGTCTGAGTGGCATCACTGGTTTGACAGGAAGCTGAGAGATAGACTAGATCATGGTGAGTCATTTTGTAGCTGGGGATGAGATCTAACTAGCCCTCTGTCACTCAAATGTAGAGAAATGGATAGCACCCTCAAGAGGATTTGATCTATCCTCACTATTTTAGGTTGTGCCTTTCAACCAGGGTAAGAGGACCCTTTTGTAGCTGGTGTTATGGAGGAGGTGGAGATATCCTTCCTAATGAAGATGTTAAGGAGACCTTGGAGAAAATATGATCAATGCAACAAAATCTAACTCTCACGAGTTGTCACTCTAGATAGTGGAGATATTTTCTGGGCAAGGTTTAGGCTACTAAAGACATTTGAAATCTTGATTGTTTTTGCATGCTTTGGCAATAAAAACTATGCACTTGTGCACACACAGGGTAAACAGGGATAGTAAAGGTAGGATTGGTTGTTTTCTAATGAATTTTGGTGGGGCAGGGTGAACTTGATTCACTAGATCCTTGAGGAATATTACAAAATGGAAGGTTAAACCAATAGAATGCCACATAATAGCTAAAATGTTTCTTTAAATAGAATATGTAATTCAATGGAGGCCTAGATTAGCACTCTTTCACACAATATTTGAGATTCTATCATGAAGGCTCGAGTTAGAAAATCCAACAAAGCATCAAGATCTGAGTCAAATCACGCCTAAGGTACACCCATAGGCTTACAAAAATCTCTATCAATAGATGAAAGAAAAGTGATTTTAAATCATTTATTCCAATCCCAGATGAAATCTCTTCTCAGAGATGAAATTGCAGATGCCACTAAACTATCATAAGGATTAAGGCCTGTGTGATTGAATTAGATTTAATACAAGATTGCAACAAAAACAAGAAAAATTGCTTGCATACATTCAAAAATAAAATAAACACATCTTTCTCAAGACAACATAGAATAACTCAAATTTGATTAAGTCTATCAGTAGGGGAAAGTTTCTAGAACAGTCTCAGAGCTTTTCAATGACTATACACTTGTAACCACCTTGACATGATCAGATTTAATACAAAAGAGATATACAAGTTTATCAAACGGATTCTCAAAACAATGGGCTCTGTCAAGCTTTCTATTAGAAAAATCAATCCCGACCCCTAACACTTCAACCTCCAACATTTACATGAAACAGTTGTGCCATTTATAACATTCACAATAGAGCCCCTTCTCCCCAAAAAAAAAAAAATGTTTAATGCACCAGTGTTCACCATGATTTTGATCATGATTCTCAGAATCAGATCTGTAAAAAGTCATCAGGTGCTCGAGGGGTAGATCTCATCGAATATCTCCCACATTCAACCCCTTCCTCTGATAGATCACTTTCTCTTCAATTTGTTAACCACTTCTACCCCTAATCTATCAAATCTAGCTCCTTGCGTGCTCAAGAGAAGAAAAAAAAAATCCAATTGGGCATGATAGTCAGACCATTTTAATGGTGAAAGATGTCTTTTAGATCTTCCCACCAAACTTAGATATCAACATTAACTCCCCTCTCTACTTGGCGTGTAGGAAATACCAAGAAATCATGAAGACTCCCACTTCCAGACATGTTTCAAAAAAATGGGGGAAATCAAATTTATACTCTCAGCTGACGTTGACCTTTACTTTGAATTTGGGTAGTCCATGTGGAAGATTCAAACTTAAAAACAGATCCAAGGGCTTCCTCTGAATTTTTACAACTTTTGGAAAAATGGAAAAAATTCACATTTTTCTCCACATCTCGCCCTTGGGAAATGAGTTTGACACGTGTCCTAAGGTGTGCCCCATCATTACCATGTGGCCAAATTCTGCCATTTTACTCCCTTTTTGGTAAAGGGAAAATTTTCCAAGTTTTCCTCGGAGCTCCACCCTATCGCCGTTGACCGGGTAAAATATTAACTATTTCCTTTATCAGGCCTGTGGGCCATTTTGATGTTTTTAGTCATTTGCATATCAAGGGGAAAAAAATCCAAATTTTCCCCAATGGTCTGCCTCCCCACCCCTTTGAGTTGAAACAAACTTTGACCAGTCCTTTGTCGGGCTTGCGGGCCATTTTAAGATTTTAATCCTTTTGAGGTCAAGAGGAAAAAAATCCAAGTTACCTCCAATGGTCCACTTCCCTACCCCTCTAAATTTTCAAACCGCTACATGTCATCATGGCACACCTTGAGATGGTCCCAAAAATTTGATACTTTGAACGAGCGTGGGCTCGCCACATGTCCTGGCCCAACAAAGTTTGTCTGAAGGTTTGAAGCTCATAGGAAGGCACCATGTGTCATGCTCCGAGGTAGTCTCCTTTGGCTGTTGAAAATTCTAAACAAAATTCAAAGTGAGTGGAGGCCTCCACATGTCCTCCTGACACTTCTTTAAAATGAAACTCAAGGGCCAGTCCCCAAACATGTGTGGTTCCTCCACGTGTCTCCATGGCGCAATTTTAAAATGGTGCCTAAAGTGGAGACCATGAATAAGAATGGGCTCGCCATGTGTCCTATTCCTCCAAACTTTACCAGCTTCATAAAAATTTGTCTAAGTCCAAGAAAAGTAGCAGAAACCTCCACGTGTCCTCTCGGCACTAGTCTAAGGCTAAACCAAAAAATAGACCTTCAAATGAGTGTCGTACCTCCACGTGGACACATTTTAAGTTGAGGCGATTCAAAGAAATTTTGAAGTACCCAGTCGAGCCGCATCTAACCAAAAGGTTCCACATCCCTGTCGATGCAAGGATGTAAATTTGAGTGGGAGAAATACCCATCAAACCATAAAATATAGAAAAAGATCATTCGAGCCCGAAAATGAAAATTTCTCCAAGGACAGAGAATTTAGAAATGTTACAAGGCTCAAATATGTTTCTCAAGGAAACATCCATTCATTTTTCTTCAAGTATTTAGGGCATAAATGACAAGGAAGACAAATACTAACTGTGGAGACCAAAAAATATGGGAGAACTCGAGGTTTTGATGAACAGAGAATGGGAGACCCAAATTACAGACCTCTTCTAGAGGAACAAAGAAACAAGGAGCAAACCATGGACCCATAAGTGATCTACGACCCAGGAACAAATTAAAAATGGCAATAAAGATTAACCAGGCACAACATGGGGAAAAAGAAAGTGACAGAGGCCATAAATTGATATATTTTCAAAGGAAAATTGGGGTGAGACTATTTTTAGCACCAACAAGCCGCTTGGTCAATTCAAAGAGCACCTTCTAGCACTTCCTCATAACTCTTGAGTGGGAACTTTTGAACATATTATTTTGTCTCTCTATTGAGAGAGTGGAGGAATAAATCACAAAGTTCTGTTTGATCCATATTTGAAGCACTTAAAAGAATAGAGAACCTGTCACCACCTCTGAATGAAGTGGGTTGCAGATTTTTTATTTTCTTATTTGATATGCAAGAATTCTCTTATCCCTATTCTTAGCAGTTTGTTCATATCGAAATCCTTAATGAACTCTGACATGAGTTGTTTAAAAGAGTGTATCGAGGCCTCTAGTATTCTATAATACCAGTTAAGAGTGATGCCTTCTAATGTCTTAGGGAATATTTTTGCAACAAATGCATCCCACGAGAGCAACTCTCGAATGGTTGTTACGTAGGCTTTTATATGAGCATTTGGGTCACCTTCCCCTTTAAAATTTGGAAGATCAGGCAATGGCCTTGGGAGCATGACTTTCTAGATGGAAAATTCTAGAGGCTCCTTTGAGTACTTAGAGTAGGTTCCCATTGCATACATTTCAACCATTGAAGGTCCTTGTTGGGGAAGCAAAGGTTGCATCGGTTGCTAAAACTGACATGGCATTCCTTGCGAATAACCGTAAGGACCTGGATAGGTGTATGCATCTCCTTGTGGAATTTTAGAGTACGTGTGTATATAGGGGTTGGCCACTTTGATATGGAGTTGAAGGCATCAAGCCGGGGACATTACATTTTTGACTAGTATAGCATTTGAGAATACACTTCCGACTGGCGCCTGTTGTAGGTATCCATACATGGCTTGAGGAGGCATACCTAAGGTACCCGATCCAATTAATAAATCCCTAGGGTTTGGAGTATTCATGTAGACTTGAGGATTCTATGAAGTAGGCATTTTCCCATAGTTCTGCGGGTAGGATGTAGTTTTCTCTTTCCCTGCGTATGAATTATGCATTTTTTGGTAAGCTCTAACTCTTTGACCTTGTCTACCAAAGCTGAAATGAAATCACTCGTTGATGGGGCGGTGCCTTGCCTATGTATCTTTTGTTCAACCCTTGGAATTTTTTGAGGAGTATGGTATCCTGCTATGAATTGTTCATGATGTTTCCACCCCTCATTTGTTGTATTGTCAGTTGGTGGTGGGGTAGCATTATTGTTTTGAAGCAAGTCATCACCTTGTCCTTGTAACTTGTCAAAAGATTGGCTCATGTTCTAAAAGTTTTGTTCACTCCTAGCATATCATGCTAAGTACTCCTCATCTAGATGGGGGAGTTGATTAGATTACACAGTAATGGGTTGCCAAAACAATACCTGAGAAGATGACCTTTCTTCACCAGTGAACGTCATGTTATTTGAGCTTGATTGTTCAAGGGGATAAGTGTGAGTGACCTGATCAAGTTCTTTAATGCGTAAAAAAGAACCAACATTTGTTCCCTAAAGCAGAGGGTTTTGAGCGGATGAGAGGTTGTCCACCCATGTTGAAAGTGAAGGTGATTGTTGTGGTATTTTGATTGGTAATGGTACATGTTGAAACCCGGGGTGGGCTGACCGTACTCATCGTATCCTGACATATTCAGGGGGTATAAGAATACTCGAGAGAATAAAGGATGGATGAAGAAAGTGGAAACGTTTAGAGACTAGCTCTTCACGTCGGGTTCACCAATTTTGTACTATAGAAAATCAACACATGACCTTCTTCGTTCCCAACCTCCCGAGGTCGTGCCGAGACAACCGGTGTGGAATGGAAATGGAAGTGAAAGTGATGGAAGTGATCGAGCTAATTGGGCAACCTTATGTTTTTGACACGCAATACTGGAATCTACAAATCTAAGGCAAAGAATTCCCTCCTAACCTGAAGGGGTGTGATAATATGGTCATATATGATAACTACTCGAGAGACTCCAATCGATGTCTAGTTATATCGAGATTCTATTGAGTGGTTATGGAATACATGGAAAGAAACTTGTAGGTGCCTCGTATGGGTTTCTGGACAAGGTCATGGAAGTGGAGACAAGAGGTGTAGTGGAGTTACAAGAACTATGGGTGATTTAATGGTCTTGTTCAGAAATTCTTAGCTTGATTAGCTGCTATATTCAATAATAAAAGTTGTGTAATAATATCGGGTGGGAGTGGTGAAGATTTGAATACCAATTTGCATAAACTAGTGTCAATATGTAGCTGACTAGTAGGCCCATTGTGATGCGGGACCTATAGATCATAACCAAAGACTCGTTGAGGTTGATGCCCTTTTATGGTCATGCATGCAATCAAACCCTATTTTTAGGAGTAGTCCAAAAGTCATAGGCTTGATTAGCAGTGATATTCAATGTATCTAACTATCCTATTTTCTCAGCGAATGTTGCAGGTGTTAGTAAGACTGTTAAACGTAAACTTGTGTCAATGTCAATTATTAGCTCTGGCCTGTTGGGTTGTGGGACCAGGGGATCAAAACTGTACGTCTTTTCCTATTACGGACCGTTGATGGTCATGCAAGATGAATTGATTTGCTTTCAGTAAATAAATTATCTATCAAAGGAAATCTAACCTATGTTTTTTTGTATTTTATCAATATATCGGAACAAAGATATAAAACAAGCTAATCTATGGAAAGTAAATGTTTTTATTCTTTTCTAAATTTTCAGACAATGCATCTAATCTAATAAATAAATACAAACAATTATCTGGATGTAGCTAACTATTTGTGGATATGTGTGAGTCTAAATCTAAAGTCTATTCTAGTTGAATCAAAATCCTTCCAACCCTACCTCAGAAGTGAAGAACAAGTCATAACCCTAATAGAGCTATTGTCCCTCAGCTTCCCTGGTAATGTTGAAGAGGAAAAATTCCTATTTATTTGATCTACTTGAGATTATCTAGCTAATTGAAATGAACTATTTGTCTACTCTATTTGATATATAATTGAAATTAACAATTCGTAGATGACAATTTGATAAGAAAAAGCAAACAAATACACAACTCCAACCTGGAAGAGCAAGAACCTTAGCAAATATAGAAGTATCAGTATCAATCCCCTCAGTTATTTTCTCTCTTTCTTTGAGTGTTCATGTGAGTCCTAGGAAATCGAATGCAAAGAACAACAAAAATAGGATGGTGCTTAAGCGATAGCAACTTGGAAGTAATCTAGACGTAATGCAAGTAGAAGAAAGATAGCACAAGAGATCTTAGCTTGGGTATAAAATTCCTAGCTAGATTATGGCAGCAAAACAATATAAGATACACAAAATTCTTAGAACCTTTTGCTTGAGTACAAGCATGGAATATATAGGAATGGAGGCTAGGAGGTTACTTCATACAAAAGGTAAGAAGAGGTAGTTATAATGAATTAAATCTCATTTAAAATAGAAGGAGCAAGGAGAACCTAGCAAACAAAACTAATTTTAGACAATTCGGCGCATGGATGCATGCAAAAAGCAAACTTAAGTGAACCGTCGTATGTTTTTAAAACTTGTGTAGAATCTGGAAAAAGCGGGTAGGATCGCCACCCTCTGTAGGACAGCGGTTTCAGGACCATCACTCAGGTAGGGTGATGGTCCTGGCAGTAAAGGCCAAAACAAGCAAAGAAAGAAACAGGGAGATGGAAAAATGCATGGAAAAGCTATGTAAGGCCATCTAGGCTACAAATATACACTGCGAAAGGGCTTTGGAGCTTGAACACCTTCTTGAAAGGATTTTTAATCATCATTGGGGATTCTTGTAACCATTTTCCTAACAATGTAGCACGTGCAATTTTAGGTGCGCACAGGTACCAAATCATACCAAAATCCTATTTTTATAATTTCATGTTGTATAACTTCTTCTCATATATCCATCGACTGGTATTTTTGTGAAAAACGGACCTCTATGGAAAAATTTATAGTGTTTTTAGTCTGGGAGGGTATTTTGGCATTCTGGGAAATTACACTAGTGAGCTGCATTGAGCTTCTAAATATCTCAGTGATTTGTTTCCTCTGCCACAAGAAACTTCTGAAAACTTCTTCCACATTAAAATTGGTTTGAGTGCTAAGATCTGCATTCTCCCTACCTTACCTCTTCATGTGTGAAGTAAGCCATTTGTTTGGGCTCCTTACATTTTGAATCCCCCATGCCACATCAAATTCAACTCCTACCTCACATGTTCGTCACTGACATTACATTCTGCATCTCCTAAAATCCAAATCCACCACCTCTCCACTGGTTATCATACCAACTCACAAGTATTACATTATGTCTTGCATTTCACTGTCCCTAGCCGACCTACCTCTACGCACCTACATATCTACCCTCACTGACCACATTTACATTGCCAGCTACCTCGATCAAAATCTGATTTCAGTGTCAAGCCCCTCACGCACTTATGTATTGTTCACCTTATAGGTTTTCCAAAACATATGAATCCCCCAAAACTCTAAACTCTAAAATTTGGAGTTTGGATTTTAGGGTCCCAACTCGTCCTCGTTCACACTATTCACCCAATGAGCCATGTAAAACCTACGAATCTCTAATTTCTCAATGTCTTAATTTTCAAAATTTAGGCTCTCCCAACCTCTAAAACAAGTTGTCCATACATCCTCCTAAGCCCCATTTTTGGCATTTTGTTTCAACACTGATGACTCATTTATGCCATTTGTAGAGACCCCCCTTGATTTCACTTTCTTCTCATAAATTTCTACTGACTAAGCTTGGCTCTGCGAGATCCCGAGCTGCCTATCATCCATTCTTGGGCTGACTGAGTTCCTTAGTCAAGATTCTCGGCTCCTTTATTTTCCCCAATGCCTGGGTTGACCTTTCAACCACTCATTTGGCTTGAAATTTTCCTCAAACTCGGCTCGTTGAGTTGAGACATCGCATCACCATTGCAACATGCTAGCTCACTATGGTGACCTATCCCTTTAACCTCGCGGCTTGCGAAATCAACTCATTGCCTAGTTATCTCACTACGCACCCCGACATTACCTCCACTTCAATACTTCGGCTCTCCAAGTTTACGCAGCAATCCCTCCATTCGTTCACGTTGCAATAACTATCGTACATCGAGCTGTACTCCTCTGGCACCAATGCAACCATGTGAGGTCATGAGCCGTACAACTTCCAACTCGGCCTGCCAACAACCTCGTCATGGAGAGCCACTCCTTACATCCAGTTGTCACCCAATACTCCTTTTTATAGCTCGCTGAGCCACCCAAGGGCTCAACCCTCCCAAGAAAGACCTCAGCTTGGTGAGTAGCTCACTAAGCTGCTCAATGAGCCATTTTTGGCTCGGCTCCCCTATGGTGCCCCTTTTGCATTTTTTTCACTCCTGACCCATGGGTTTTGGATTTTTTTCAAAAAAATTCATGTCGGAGGCCTAATAGAGACTTAATACAATTATTTTAGGGCTTATCACACATTATTTCAATTTTGATTATTTTGGGCCAAAAGTGGGCCTACTGGGGCTCATTTTTATCTCAATACCAATCAGAGTCCTTTTCAAAACCTAGAAGAGGAAAAAAATTCTCAAGTGGTTTCATACTCCTGAAATGTTTCCAAATTCTCCTAAAAATGTGATTGTCACCTATAATCCCCAGATTTACCTGCGATGGTCCTTTCCAAGTGCTAAGGTATCGTCTACCATTGTTTTCCATTTTTCTCTAGAGGGGAAAAATTTATAAAAATTTGGTGACTTGCATGGACATCTACCTTCTAGATGTTCATAGACTACCAAATTGAAGCTTCCATTAGGAATGGAGTCATTATTGATATCTCGAAACTGATCTCACCCTTCGAAGTTAACCTAGTAATTAGCTTGAACATTGATGACTTGTGCTAACAGCCACTTGAATTTTCCAATCTTTATAAGAAAATATTAAAATTTACAGGAGTGGAAAATTGTTTTGATTTGAAATTTTCTCTTCCTTCTCTTTCAAAAAATTTGATCTACTTGGGAGAAATTGAATACCTAAACTTATCTCTAGGAATGGAATCATTTCCATGTATAAAAAATGATTGACTGATGATTCCTTAGATGAGTATAGCACACCACAAAGTTAGGAATAAAACAATTTCGGGTTTGGAAATCATGGAACTCTATTAAAATATGATTTTTCTCTTCTTTTTAATACTCTATCTCTGGTATGCTATTGGGAATGTAACTAAAACTTGTGCCCTTACCAAAAATTCATGATATTTTTAGTTGAATAAGATCCAAAGGATGAGCAAGGAAATTTGAGGTTGATCTTCTCCTTAAAAATAATATCCCAGATGACTTTTGGGAAGGCGGATATTTAGGATTGAATTTCGACCTTGTGGAGGTGGTAGAAGCTTAAGATATGACTAATCCTTGGAGACTAAAAAAATGACACTATAAATACTTGTCCCTGATCTAATTTTATTTGTTTTACATTTGAAACCTTTTAAGTACTACAACTATTTCCTGTAAATTTGAGCTTCTAAAACATCCTTTGACGCAACATGCTAAATTGCACAATGATACAACTAGGATCAGTAAAACCTAATCTGGAAGAACTTAGGGAAACTGAAACCTAAACTAACAAAAAAACAACGTGCACAAGCACTTGGGGAATTTGAAATTCTAAACTAATATATCCATGGGTGATAATTTTTCATTTTAGTAGAAGTGCTTAAGATAGATTCCATTGACTAGAATCAGAAGTTCTTCTCCATCCAAAGTAGATAGTTGGAAGACATTGCTACTCTTACATCTTGTGATAATGTAGGGGCCACTCCATATCACATCAACCTTGGAATGCCGAATGACTTAACCCAATTTGCATCCCACTTCAGAACCAAGTCCTCTTCCTAGAAAGTCCTTGATTTAGCTCTCTTGTCAAATGACCTCTTGATCAAGGCCCGATCCTTCTCCATGATTTTCATTGCATGCGCTCTTATTTCCTCCAACTCTATGAGTTATAAATACCTGGCTTCCATGTGTTCAAACTCTAATATTTCCATCTACTTCATGAGCTCTAAAGTTGGTAACTCAAGTGATATGGGCAACTTGGCTTCTTTCCCGTAGACTAGCTTGTAAGGAGAGATTCCCGTTGACACTTTTGGTGTGATTATATCAGCCTACAAGGATGATTTTATCTTTGTATGCCATGTCCTTTTGTTTTCATCTAGATTACTTCTAATGATCCTTAGAAATTTCTTACTCATGGACTCTACTTGACCATTTCCCTAGAGCTAATATTTAGATGATGTGTTGAGATATATCTCATTCCTAACAGCCCACTCAGTGATCTTGGTGCTAAGGAAAACCAAAGCATTGTCTAATATGATAGTTTCGTGTAGTGCCCACATTTTTATAGCTCCAGTTATCTATTGGTTCCTTTATTTCTAGACATGTTTTGATTGAGACTCTGATAGACTTTGGACATGTTACTATGATAATTTATTCTCTTGGACATTATGGCATTTTGGGCGCGTAACGCCAATTGGACTAGATTCGTATACTGATATATTTTGTATGATGTGATGACACTAACAGGGTTATATGATAGACTTATTGGTTAGATATTAGTCTCTTGTGGTTAATTTGATTGATGATATAGTGTTTTGGATTTAATGATGGTGATTTTCATGCTAACCTAAGTGTATGTCGTTACAATTTTATGTGTGGATGATTCATGGCAAACTATGTGGATAATTGGATGCATTGCACTATCAATTGTAAATTATGTTCGGACATTATAAGTTTGATTGTTATTGTGATGTATAGATGATGTTTACTATATTGGACAGGTGCGGTTAATGTGTGCAATGAGTGTGCAGGTGACAGGTATAGGAGAGCATGGGTTTCAGGGCAGCTACGCAATTGTGCACAAGCGGCCCACGGGCTGAGTCCTAACCATGCTAAATTGTTTGAAGCCTTAGATTAGATGTATTTTAATTGGGCACCATGGGTGAACCCTCAATTTGTAATGTAATTGTGTCTTGTAAAATTAATTAGGTTTAGGATGTATTTGTATTAAGTAAACTAGCTTAGGGGTTAATAATCTTATCTTAAGTTAAGTGTTGGTTTTGGGAAGTGTGTGTGTGTTGGTAAAAGGGATTGGGGACCACATGTGAACCTTGGGTGAACCCCACACCCTCTACCCTTGTGCCCAAGCATGCCAAACCCGAAATTGGGTTATTTTGGGTAATTTTAGGGACCCCTTTTGAGTTTGGGGGTTCCCTTAGCATGAAAATGGGCCCTTGGACCCTACCTAATAGGTAGGGGGCCTATTTCCAAGGTTTGGAGGGATTTTCCCCAATTTAGCCCTCTTTAGTCACCATCCATGTAAGATGGTTGGATTGTGTGAAAGTGTTAAAAGTTGCCCCACTTTGTTTTATTTTAGTTTTTAGTATTTTGGGTGAAAAGGGATAAAAGGTGAGTTTACTCTTACTTATTTTGTTTTTGGAATCTTTGACTCTTGAGAGGAGAGGGGGTGACACTTGTCACTTTCCCATTGGTGAGGAAACTTTTGGGATCCTCTTTTTATTCTTCCTCATGTGGGAAGAATGGGTCTTCTTGGTTCATTTTTTTTTGGGAGCACTTGGAGAATTTTGGGAGCTTGGACAAAGGGGAAAAGCTTAGAGTCTTGGAAAGCATTTTAGAGGTAGGGTTCTTAACCTTCTTCTTCTTAGTTTTGCTTATATTGTATGTATGTTTGATCAATGAAATAATGTGTGTGAAATATGTGTTATGTAGTTGTTTGTTCTTGTGGTTTTCTTGTTGTCTCTCCACCATCATTTGGATTGATGGTTTTTGGAGAATGTAGGGGAAGAGAGAGGGATTTCCCTCTCAAACCTCATGGTTGTTGGTCAAGCCATGAAGGTCCCTTCTCATCCCCTCATATGGTTTGAGGTGGGAGAAAGGTTCATATGGCTTGATCCTTTCCCCATTCTTGGTGAGGAAACCCATGTGGGTTTGAAAATCCTCCCAAGAAGGATCTCTATAGTATAAGGAGGAATAAGGAGGATGTATGATTAGGAGGTATAAGGAGTTTTTATATATGTATTTATTGGTGCTCCTATGGTTGGACACCTTGATTTGGGCATCCTTCTTCCTCTCTTCCCCCTTGTGAGGTTGACATTGTTCTCCTCATGTGTGGTTTTCATTGTATAGTAGGTCTAAGTAGTTGAATGGTCTTGTGTTTTCTCTTGTTGTGTGTTTAAACCCCATTATTACTTGTGCACATTGTGGAAGCTAGTTCCTCTCTCCCATGGGCTTGGGGGAGGCTAGCATGACTTCCAACCATGGAAAGGCATGTGATGATGCCTATTGGTTGGGTGGTAAACAAGCCATGTTCTCTTGGAGTTGGTTTCTTGTAGGAGTAATGGAGTTGGAGCTCATGTTGGAGATAGTTGAAGCCTCTTGCCATCTTGGTCATCCTCCTCTTTTGTGGGCATTCTCTTCTTGTTGTAAATAAATGTGGCTTGTAAAGTTCTCACTCTTGTAAATAACCATTTTGTACTTATTGTTTCTTGAAAATATTGGTCACCACAAAGAAAGTTTTCATTTTGTAGTTGCATGCATCTTGTAAAATGGTCATTTGAATTTATAATGAAACCAAGAACTTTTTATTTTCAATGCCTTCATTTGGAAAGATTTGTTGTTTAGGAATATGAAATATAGATATGCATTACATATAAAATCTGAAAGTTTAGCTTGCATTTTATTAAAAAATAAATAAAAATATGGCACTACATTCGGTACTCCGAACATTTTCATTATTCCCTTGTAAAATTGTAGTATATTAGACACATTTGTCCCCTTGAGTGCGAATGCCTCAGTCCACTTGGTGAAATAATCTATTTTTTTTAAGATCCACTTGTCACCTTGGCTCGAATTTAGATTAATGACCCCAATGAAGTCCCATCCCCACTGCAAAAATGGTTGGGAAAATGAGATTGGATGGAGTGGTAGTGCTGCTAGCTTCTCCTTTCTCATGAAGAGTACACATTTCATACATTTCCTGAACCATGTATAGAAATCACTGAACACTGTAGGCCAATAGTAACCAAATTTCATAATTTTGAGATCTCTTACCCATGAATAAAAATGACCTCTAGCTTCTCTATCATGGAATTCTCATAGAAACTTATGAATCTGATTCGTCCCAATGCAACTTAATAAAACCCCATTCACGTCCATTTGGAACAAAACACCATTAATGAGCACATACGGAATGGCTTGGAGTTTAAATTGTCTTCTTTTTGCCTTACTCAACTCTGAGGGACATAAACCTAGTTGTAGAAAATGCATCATATGCTGAGTCTAACAAGGGGTAGGTACACTATCATTTTCTTGTTCCTGATCACCTTGCAAGACAAAAAAAATTCTCCTTCATCACACACCTCAACATGATGGCTGGAAGTTATGTGCCCACATAATTACTTATCATGAAACAATTCAGTGACCTTTATCACTATGTCATACTCCATCATACAAGTAATCCAACCTACCATTTTCTCATTCAAGTCCCTTTTTAGGAGGATGTCCTTGACTCTGGCATGGGACACCAAGAACTAAATTTTATTATTTGAGACCAAGTGCCGAAATTTATTCAGACTTCTGATAATAGTGAGGAGCTATTTCTAGATAAAAGAATACCTCACTTCATAATCCTCAAAATTCTGACTGAATAAAGCTATGGGCTATTTAATGCCCACTTTTCTTCAACACTCATTGAAACATGATCATATTTTCCAAATTGTTATAATCATAAACCTTGCTACTTTATTCCATTTAACATACTAATGAGATGTGTGGGGCATCATGACTCCATTATGTTTTGATTATTATTATTTTAACTATATGTTGTACTATGAACTCTTATGGACATTTAAGGATAAAATAATTAGCTAGAATGGTTGCATTTTCGTAATGTGATTTTGATATCATTACTCATCGAGATTGTTTTGTTGTAAATGATTTATCTTTGTGACTGGACACATAGACACTATTGTGCTATTACCGGCAGATGTTAATTGACAAATGACATTTAGACATTATGTTAGGGAAATGGAAGGATAGACGTTATTGTAACCGAACTGATTAAATTTTGATAGACATTCACTATGGAAGAAAATGATGTGTTTTCAGATAAATATATGTTGATATTTCGAATCATTTTGGTATTGGATTTTTATTATGATGTTTAAAGTTATTTTTGTGATTTAATTGATATTGGAAATTGGTGAAATTGTGAACGAGTGAAAGTATTGCTTTAATCTGATGATCCATTTGGTATTTGATCTTAGTTGCAAATTTATGTATGACTAGAATCCAAATGTTGTAAATGAGAATAATTTTTAAATTACTTGGTCTTAGCAATAGTAGTTATGATTTTGATGTTTGAAATTGATATCTAGATGTAAGTGTTTTATTACTTCGACATCGTTAATATGGCTATGAGGCGAGAGGGGTATTGTGTGTTTTGCAAGAAAACATATCACAACAAATTAAAGGGGGATTGAAGACCAACCACATTGGAATTCTAGGTGAATTCAACAAGGGTCACCATGACAACATTTATTTGTGTGTATGTTGGAATTATTGTTAGGGGAAATTGTGACCAAGGGGTTATGTTTTGTCATTTATTTATTTTTATTTAATTAATGTTAGTTTGTGATTTTAGTGATGTTTTTCTTTGTAATTAATTACTTGGAATTTGGGGTATGTATTTTACCCTTTATTGTTAATGGGTTGTAGTGTCTTAATTAAAGCTAATTTAATCTTGTCCTAAACTAACTAAAGATGTGAATAAAGGAATTCATTTATTAGAGTAGATTTTGTGTTGTAAGTTGAGTGCTTGGGGATCTTGAGTGTTGTACACTCTACCCCTTCATGGAAATTCGAATTTGGCTTTAGAGGCCAAATTTGGAAGCTTGAGGGACAATTCAAACTTGTCGAACACCTCTTAGATGGCTATGCCAACCCTACCTATGGGTTGGGGGTCAAAATTAGACCCCTTTAGGTGTTTTGGGAAGACAAAAAGGTAAAATATGGACTGCACTTTCTTTCTTTTAAATAATTTTGTCCTTAGTAGAGGTGTGGTCTGGATTGTGTGTGCAAGTAATATGTCATTTCTTCACCCACTTATTAATTGTGCTTTGGAATTTGAAGTTTGAATTTTGAGGTAGAGTTGAGGATGAGTGATGTGGCATCTTACATGGAGCCACCTCACCCTCCTCTCTCCATTTTCTATTTAATCAATTTCTTTTGCTTGATTGGGGGGTTACTTCATTTTTTTCTCTTGCATTTTTTGGGGTTAGAGGATTTTGGGAGTGCTTTGGTTCTTGGTGAGAGCTTGTTGGTGATTGTGGAATTATTGGAGCTTCTTGGTGTTTGTTTTGGATTAAACAAGCTTGGTGTATGGCTCTTGGATCAAGCTTAACCATGGAAAGGTAGGAGCTAAACTCTTGTTAAATGTTTTCTTTATTTTTTTATGCTCATGTGCTTGTTTGAGTGTTTTGGAATGCATGTTGGGTGCTTGGGTAGATTTCTGAGTGTGGTGTAGGAGGGTACTATGGGGAGATTTCATGTAGGGAGGCATAAGAGTTTATTTCATGTTTTGGAGGGAGTTTGGGTTGAGTTCCCCACCTTCGACAAGAAAGTACTTGCATTTCTTACTTGGTTATTTTGTTGAGGGAGCCATAAGAGATTGTAGGGAGGCATAAGAGATTGCAGGGAGGCATAAGAGAATTGGGGAGGTATAAAAGTTTCTTGAGGTAGGCATAAGAGTGTGTAGGGTTTTGAGATGTTTATTGGTGGTTTTTAAGATGTGCACTAATTTCGCATTGGGAGGCATAAGTGACCTCCCCATAGGTTCTTGCTCCTTTGGCTTTCATTTAGAAGCCTTGTATATTTTTGTTGCTTTCCTTCTTGTGTTTGAAGTTAAAGTTTTTTTTTTTGAATGGTTGTGAAATACTTGGTTATGTGTTTTTGAAGCTTGTTTGTTGCCATGGTTGCATCCATTTTCCATTCCAATGTGGTTAGGGCTTAGTGGCTAATGATGAGGATGGATTCTCCTCCTTAATGGAATTCTTGGTTGGGTCGAGAGTGTTGCCTCCCCCCCTTTTTTGTTATGATCAAATGAATCATGGTGGAGCTATCTTGTTGGTGGTGTAAAAGTTGGAGCTTTATTAGTGCCTTCAAGAAATCCTTCCTTGTGTTTTAGCCTTCCTATTATTCCCACTCAAGGTGGAAGATGTGTAATATTGTATTTTGTTTAAATGAAATGTTGTTTTGTAAGTTGTAATATTATTTGATGGAAGTTCATTGAAAATTTGTAAGAATCCCTTATCATTAAATTCTACTATGGAAAGAAAAGAATTAGAAAAATGGAAAGCATGTGTAATAGTTTAGTTGAAAGTCATATTGTGAGAAAGGAAGTTTACCTTCATTTTTGTAGTTGTATTATTGTAAATAAGAAATAAGGAATATAGAAGTTGTAAGAGGTTAAAAATGTATGCGTAGTAAACTTGAATCAAGAGAAAACTTGTTATAATTATTTTGAGTAAAGAAGTTATAGTGAAAATGGAAAGAGACAACAAATTTTAAGTAAGTTGTTATAAATGAAATGTTGCATTTTGTGGTAAGGAAAAATAATAATACTAGAAGTAGTTGTAGATCTTTTTACTCTAGGAATTGAAAGAAAACTAGTTAAAAATAATAATTCATTGTTGTTGCTACTATTGAACAAGAAATGCATTAAAAATGAGTAATTTTTACTATGAAATGAATAGATGGAATTAAATCCAACAACTGGAAAATCTAGGCATATAAAATCAAGTCCAGAATTTTTTTAAAACATTTTTGCAACTTTTATTTTTCGAAAAAACTCAGGTTTAATGGTTCTATTCCTAAGGAACATGATCTCCACCTTGTGCAGAGTGGAGGTCTTAGAATTTCCTCTCCGTAAGGCAGCAGTTCATGGTTTTCCACCCAGGTAAACCGGTGTTTCCAGACCACCTGCCTACTCTAGGTGGCAGTCCTATGACTTATAGTAGAAATTTCCACTTCGCATCTGTGCATTTTCTAACTTGTAATAACTAAAATTTTAAACATGTAAAATTACTAGGGACACCTCTAGCAAGCAAACAATGGAAAATATCATGGGTTTAAGCATTAAAATCTTCAAATGGTAAATTAAAATCACTCTTTTTCATTTATGTTAATGAGGGTAGGGTTTTCCCCAAATAAAGAACCCCTAAATACAAATGGCTTGAAATAAAACTAGTTTGGAAAGGAAAACCTCTTTCAATTCTTGAATGAAAGGACTACAATGATAAATCTACAATCTAAACAAATCTAAGATTGATCTTGAAGAAAATCCTCCATAGTTCTTCCTCTCTTGCCCTCATTGCTTCCTTCTCTCCAACCCACAATTTTAACAAAAGTAAATAGACCAAATGAGAAAAATAGAATAGAGGGAAGGTTTTAATAAGAATTCATAAGGATTTTAGGGTTAGTTTGGAACCCTAGGATCTAATGGCCAAGATTGGTTTAATCTAAGGGTTGAGGATCAACCCTACTTTTGTTTGGTAGGAAAATATTTTATAAATTTTTTTATATAAAATTAAAGGTATGTGTGGATGGATGAATGGGGCCATTTATTTACCTTGGTGTGCAAGTCTTTTTCCTAGTTCCTAATATGTTTTAGTAAATTAATGAAATGTGGGATATTAAAGCTAATGGGATAATGAAATAAAATGACAAAGTATAAGGTTGACCATGTTGGGAATTGATCATTAATTAAAGAAAAGAGAGAATTTAACCAAGCAAATTAAATTATGGTACCTTCATAGTTGAATGTAATTAATTGAATTAGAGATAAATTAGAAATGTTTAATCTTTGGACTAGACCCGGTTCCCCAATCCTAAGGTTGAGTATATTGTTGTAAGTGAAATTAATGTACCCTAGGGGTTGACACCCTTGTAACCTAATAACTTAAACAAAAAAAATTGCCGCAACTTTCGAGATCAGTGTTAGGGTTTCAGCATGTTTCTAGAACATAGTTTTTATGGGCATTACACTTGGTATCAGATCTATGGGTTCGACACTTGGACCCTCGGCCAACATTGAAAACAGAAACCAGTTAGTAAGACTTGAATTTCCATGATTAAAATAATGATAAAATAATAAGGTTGTTCAAATTGTTGAACTCGCCTAGTGGCATTTTTTCAAACCTGGATAACTAAAAATGTTAAAAGTAAATGGATACTCTTACAAAATTTTTATGTAACAATAACTTATTTCCTTTGAAAGATGATGTTTGATGAGTACTACCTTTTTCTCTAGTCGTATGATGTGATAAAACCTTTTGGAATCTTCCTTGTTGGAATGATAAATTGTATGGTGTGAGTCTTGTGGTTTGGATTTTGTGGATGTGTGCTAGGGTTAGAAAGAGTAAAATAGAAGTTTTTAGTCGTCTAAAGTTCCCATTTTTCCTTCAAGTGGTTGTATGAGTTAGTTTTGGTTTCCGCTTTGGTGACTTAATCCCCATATGAGTAAATGAATATTAGGTGTTAGTGTCACTTTTGATCCAGCCTTGTGTATGCATCCTTATAACTGAGCTCGAGGTATAGTACCCCTATTAGTGGCCATGGAGGGCTGCAAAGTGACCATGATGTGGACTTCTGTATTTTATATTCGTAAAATTGTGTTATTTTCTCAAGGACCAGCACCTTATTTTATGATTGGATTGAGAAGCTCTAAGACTCTTTTAGTTATTTATATTTTTTTGCGGGAATTTTCAGACCTTGCACTGTGGCTACTTAGCCACTTTCCTTGATTGTCGATGTTTCTTGGATTTTACTTTGACTAGTGACTCAGAGCTCGTTTATCTATTGGCTACTTATCTAAATGTTATGTGATTCTTTCTTGCATGTTAATGAGTTAGTTCTACGCTGTTTGTTTTGTGATTTTCCATCGTATGGGGGTACAACCCAGGTGCCTTGAATGTCTTCTTAGGTGCTTTAAGTTATGCCTTGATTCTAGAACAATGAAACCCTGAGTGTTCCTAGGATCTTGGAGTAACTCTTTCATTACTAAGTCTTCTAGAGAGAGAGTTCATTGTGTGGTGTGGTCTTGTTGGCAGTTTGATAGTTGTGGTGGTGATTCTCTTACAACCTGGTAAGAGCCTTCCTCCTTGTCAAAGTAGATGTGTTTGGTTACGAGCTTATGGTTTGTGTGATGTCGGATTGACTCTTGGTTGATTGTATATTCTAGTGGATAACTATTTACTTGGTAGTGATGTTCCATGATGGCATGCTAAGTTTTATCATGGTTTCCTTGTTTCTTTATGGAAAGTATTGACTTGTGGATTGTATGTATCTTGGTAACTATGGTTAGATTTAAGCCCATTCGGGTAGTGTGTTTAATTAAGTGTGCTTGTTTTGATCTCATTGACCTATTAATAAGGTTACCTTTGTCTTAACCCTTTAGATTGTTATGAGTAAAACCTTTATGACCTATTAATCTTTGGATTACATGTAGACACGTATGAATGTTGTTGGGTCTTTTGAACTGTGCTCTTGGAGATGCTAGTTTAGTATATTTTATTTTATTTTTATCTCGGTGGTGCTTATCTTGTGCTTCTTCTTTTAAAACTATAACTCTTGGTCATAGAGTCCATGTTTGGATAGATTAATTGAGTGTTCTCTTGTATTTGATGTTTTCTAATGGAATGTGGTGTCCTTGAACTAAAATTTGCATAGTCGTCTTGTTGCTTGGCCGGTAGTGTCTTGTGGAAATATGGGTGTTGATTTGAAAACTTTCCTTGTCTTATTATGCAAGTAAAATGTTTGAACCTAAACAACAAACATTGTTAAACCTCGTAAAAGTAAATATGCCTCTTTATTGGGTCTTCCTGGTAACTTCTTTTGAAATTTGTAGAGACCCACTAGAAATATTTAATGATTCTTGTAATTATTTGATAAATCCTTGAAATATTGGTGTGGTACATATTGAATGATAGATTCCTAGTTCTTAAGAAATTAATGATGTGTTTGCTATGATGAATGCCTCTTTTTCCTATAGAATTAAATATTTGATGTGTTGATTCATCTCTCCCTCCCATGAAAGTAATAATGTGATTTTTTTGCCTCTTCCTTCTCATTAAAATCTATTTGGTAAAATGTTTAATTAATCATAACGAGACCCTAATTGAGGAACTTGGATTTTGAGACAAAAGTAAATAAATAAAATAGAACATTAGGAAAAAGGAAATGTTTTCTTGATATAATCTTAGTAGATTAATAAAAGAAATCAAACTATGTGGAAAGAAAACAGAAGGAAATTTTTCTCATTTTACCTTCCTTAGAAGTAAAATAAATGTTGTTTCGCCTATTCAGAATGGCGAGAGATCATGCCACCTTAGTGGTGCTCTTTATAACACAAACTTGTGATGTCATAATAAAAGGAAATTTTAATTAAGAAAACTTGTAAGGATTGTTTTTAACATGAAAACTATATCTTTGGACTTAATAAGTTGATTTATAAAACAACTAAGATTTATGTGTGTGAAGTGCAATGTTTAGTTGAACCTTTAGTTTTGTCGCCTACTCGGAATTGTGAAACACCTTGTTGATAGTGATGTGTTCAAATTTCATAGTACTCCCTTGTTTATGGATGTATGTTCCTTTCCCTTTTAGGATTTTGGCTCATCGTAACCTTGTTGCCTCGTATCTCGACGAGTGTGAGTTATGGCCTTTAGGATTGGGTCTTATCTCTTGTTTTTAAGAAAATAACCTCCTTGTGTGCTGATTTGGTCCTTGGTGACATAGGTTATTGTATTTTTATTTTTAAGGAAACATATATTAAGGATATGATATAACTTTGAGAAACATCTTTCTTATTTTGCTTAAGTCACCTTGTGGTTGTTTCCCTTTTACCATTGGGAAGGGAAGTGCAAGTTGTTTCTGTAAGGTTTTTATTTGCTTTTGGTATGATGCTCTTTTGGGATGCAGTTAGACCCCCTCTCATTACTTGTTTCTACTCTCTAGCTCCCTTGAGTGCTCTTTGATGTTATGACTTAAGCATGTGCTCTCTTATGTCTATTTAAAACTTGAGCAAGGTTTAAGGTAAATAAATCCCTTTGTGTTGTGTAGAGTGAGTGGTGCCTATTGTATTGATATGTTACTCCTAGTGTAAATTCATTCTAAATGTTTGACTTTTCTAAATTAGGTTAGTGTTGTGTGTTCATTCCTAAAGGTCATGCTTTCCTTAGTATTTCCATGAAAAAATTGTGTACCCTCTTGGGTTATAGAGTGGTTCCCATGAATAGTTCTTGATCTTGAATATGTTGGCTAACTTAAGTGACCTTCCTTATCGTTAAACCTCATCTTGTGTGATCTAAATTGTGATACCTTTGAGTAGACATATTTTCTCATATAAATTAATAGTCATGGTTGACATGTGCTAGCCTTGTCTAATTAACAAACTTTGAAAGCATAACTTAACCTTAGTGTAATCCTTATCTTGTGTTTTCGTAGTGTGTGGGATCCATGGGAGACTTTATGGTCATTTTGATTTCACAAAATTCTCTCGGTCCATCCTTTTCTTGGTGGTTATCTTTGAGAATCCTTGACCATTTCATGTTTTGATGCTATATGTTGGAACTTGGTTGGCCACGTAGAGTTACTCTATAGAATTATATGTTTGCAACCTCACTTAAAGAAATCTTAGGAACTCACCCTTTTCAATCTCCCTTCTTCTTGGTAAATTACATTGAACCAAACTTGAGTTCTATACACCCAAACTTGTTGAAGCGAAGGAGTTCCACAAAGGATGTGATTCTATTTCTTTTGCTTTGTTCCTAACTCTTTCTCCATGACTTCGGGAGGAAGTCAAATCTAAGAGGAGGGGGATGTAATGCCCACTTCTCTTCAACACTAAATTAAACATGATCGACTTTTCCGAATTGTTATAATCGTAAACCTGACTGCTTTATTCCATTTAACATACTAATGAGATGTGCGGGGCATCATGACTCCATTATGTTTTGATTATTATTATTTTAACTATATGTCGTACTATGGACTCTGATGGACATTTAAGGATAGAACAATTAGCTAGAATGGTTGCATTTTTGTAATTTTATTGTGATATCATTACTCATCGAGATTGTTTTGTTGTAATTGGTTGATCTATGTGACTAGACACATAGACACTATTGTGCTTTATTACCGGAAGATGTTAATGGAAAAATGACATTTATAGATTTTGTTAGGGAAATGGAAGGATAGACGTTATTGTAAACGAACTGATTAAATTTTGATAGACATTTAGTATGGAAGAAAATGATGTGTTGTTAGATAAATATATGTTGATATTTCGAATCATTTTCATATTGGATTTTTATTATGATGTTCAAAGTTATTTTTGTGATTTAATTGATATTTAAAATTGGCGAAATTGTGAATGAGTGAAAGTATTGCTTTAATATGATGATCCAGTTGGTCTTTGATCTTAGTTGCAAATTGATGTATGAGTAGAATTGAAATGTTGAAAATGAGAATAATTGTTAAATTACTTGGTCTTAGCAATAGTAGTTATGATTTTGATGTTTGAAATTGATAGCTAGATGTAAGTGTTTTATTACTTTGACATCATTAATATGGCCATGAGGCTAGAGGGGAATTGTGTGTTTTGTAGGAAAATGTATCACGAAAAACTAAGGGGAGATTGGAGACCAACTACATTGGAATTCTAGGTGAATTCAACAAGGGACACCATGGCAACATGTATTTGTGTGTGTGTTGGAATAATTATTAGGGGGAAATTGTGACAAAGAGGTTATGTTTTGTCATTTATTTATTTTTCCTTTAATTGATGTTAGTATGTGATTTTAGTGATGTTTTTCATTGTAAATAATTACTTGGAATTTGGGGTATGTATTTTACCCTTTATTATTAATGGGTTGTAGTGTCTTAATTAAATCTAATTTAATCTTTTCCTAAACTAATTAAAGATGTGACCAAAGGAATTCATTTATTAGAGTAGATTTCTCTTGGATTTTTTGTTGTAAGTTGAGTGCTTGGGGATCTTTAGTGTTGTACACTCTACCCCTTCATGGAAATTCGAATTTAGCCTTAGAGGCCAAATTTGGAAGCTTGTGGGACAAGTCAAACTTGTCCCACACCTCTTAAATGGCTATGCCAACCCTACCTATGGGTTGGGGGTAAAAATTTGACCCCTTTAGGTGTCTTGGGAAGATAAAAATGTAAAATATGGATTGCACTTTCTTTCTTGTAATTAATTTTGTCCTTAGGAGGTGTGGGCTTGGATTGTGTGTGCAAGTAATATGTCATTTCTTCACCCACTTATTAATTGTGCTTTGGAATTTAAAGTTTGAATTTTGAGGTGGAGTTGAGGATGAGTGATGTGGAATCCTACATGGAGCCACCTCACCCTCCTCTCTCCCTTTTCTATTTAATCAAGTTCTTTTTCTTGATTAGGGGTTACTTCATTTTTTTGCTCTTGCATTTTTGGGGTTAGAGGATTTTGGGAGTGCTTTAGTTCATGGTGAGAGCTTGTTGTTGATTGTGGATTTTTTGGAGCTTCTTGGTGTTTGTTTGGCTTGAAGAAGCTTGGTTTATGGCTCTTGGATCAAGCTCTACCATGGAAAGGTACGAGCTAAACTCTTGTTAAATGTTTTCTTTTATTTTGAATGCATATGTGCTTGTTTGAGTGTTTTGGAATGTGTGTTGGGTGTTTGTGTAGATTGCCTAAGTGTGGTGTAGGAGGGGACTATGGGGAGATTTCATGAAAGGAGGCATAAGAGTTTATTTGAGGGAATTTCATTGAAAAGTTGTAAGACTCCCTTCTCATTAAATTATAGTATGGAAAGAAAAGAATAAAAAAATGGAAAGCTTGTGTAATAGTTTAGTTGAAAGTTGTATTGTGAGAAAGGAAGTTTACCTTCATTGTTGTAGTTGTATTATTGTAAATAAGAAAGAAGGAATATAGAAGTTGTAAGAGGTTAAAAATGTATGCATAGTAAACTTGAATGAAGAGAAAACTTGTTATAATTATTTTGAGTAACGAAATTGTAGTGAAAATGGAAAGAGACAAAAATGTGAAGTAAGTTGTTATAAATGAAATGTTGCATTTTGTGGTAAGGAAAAATAATAATACTAGAAGTAGTTTTAGATATTTTTACTCTAGGAATTGAAAGAAAACTAGTTGAACAAAATAATTCATTGTTGTTGCTACTATTGAACAAGAAATGCTTTAAAAATGAGTAATTTTTACTATGAAATGAATATATGGAATTAAATCCAACAACTGGAAAATATAGGCATATAAAATCAAGTCCAGAATGTGTTTTAAACATTTTGTAACTTTTGTTTTTGAAAAACTTAGGTTTGATGGTTTTGTTCCTAAGGAATAGGACCACCACCTTGTGTAGAGCGGCAGTCTCGTCATCGCCGCTCAGGTAAAGGAGGTGGTCTCAAAACCACCTCTCCGTAAGGTGGTGGTTCATGGTTTGCCACCTAGGTAGGGCGGATGTCCCAAGACCGCCGGCCTGCTCTGGGTGGCGTTCTGTCACTTACGGTGGAAATTTTTAGTTCCATGTTTGTGCATTTTCTAACTGTAATAAATAAAATTTTAAACATGTAAAATTACTTAGCACACATCTAGCAAGCAAACAATGGAAAATCTCATGGGTTTAAGCATTAAAATCTTCAAATGGTAAATTAAAATCACTCTTTTTCATTTATGTTAATGAGGGTAGGGTTTTCCCAAATAGAGAACCTCCAAATACAAATGGCTTGAAATAAAACCAATTTGGAAAGGAAAACCTCTTTCAATCCTTGAAAGAAAAGTGTTGGTATCCAAATTGATTCTCCCTCAAAGTACACCATCACTAGTTTGACAGGAAACTTAGAGACAGATTAGATCATGATGAGTCGTTTTGTATCCGGGGATGAGATCTAACTGGCCCTTTGTCACTCAAATATGGAGAAATGGATAGCACCCTCAAAAGGATTTGATCTATCCTCACTATTTTAGGTTGTGCCTTTCAACCAGGGTAAGAGAACCTATTTTGTAACCTCTGTTTATTGAAGAACAATTATAAATACTTCCTTTGCATAAATTTTATAGAGAAGACCTTGGGAAAATATGATAACCAAACCAGATTTGACTCTCACGAGTTGTCACTTCCAGATCATGGAGATATTTTCACAACAAGGAAAAGGTTACTAAAGACGTTTGATACCCTGATTATTGTTGCATGTTTTAGTAACAGAGATTATGCATTTGTATGCATACAGGACAAACAGGGGTAGTACAAGTAGGATTGGTTATTGTTGAATGAATTTTTGGTGGGAGGTGGGGCAGGGTGAACTTGATTCACCATATCCTTGAGGAACCTTACAAAATGGAGAGTTAAACTAACAAAATGCCACAGAATAGCTAAAATGTTTCTTTAACTAGAATATGTGCTTCACTGGAGGCCCAAATTAGCACTATTTCACACAATATTTGGGATTCTATCACGAAGGATTGAGTCAAAAAACCCAACAAAGCATCAATATTTGTGTCAAATCATGCCTAAGGTACACCCAAAGGCTTATAGACTATCTCTGTCAACAGATGAAAGAAAAGTGAATTTAAATCATTTATTCCAATCCCAAATGAAATCTCTTCTGATAAATTAAATTGCAGATGCCACTAGACTATCACAAGGATTGAGGTTTCTATGATTGAATCAGATTTTAATACAAGATTGTGACAGAAACAAGAAAACCCACTTGTATCCATTAAAAAATAACAAAAACACATTTTGCTTAAGACAACACAGAAAAACTTGAATTTGATTAAGTCTATTAACAGGGGAAAGTTTTTATAATAGTCTTAGAGATTTTCAATCATTGTACACTTGCCACCACCTTGAAACAATAAAACTTAATACAAAAAGAGATAATCAAGTTTCTCAGACGGATTTTCAAAAGACAGGCTTTGTCAAATTTTCCTCTTGGGAATTTTCTTCGACCTCTAACACTCCAACCTCCAACAACCCTTTGCACGAAAAAATTCGTGCCATTTATAACATTTACAATAGACCCCATTTTCCCCCAAAAATCTAGAAATTGAGTGCACCAATGCTCCCCATGATCACAATTGTGATTTTTGGGATCAGATCTACAAAAAGTCATCAGGTGCTCGATGGGCAGATCTCTTCGAGTATCTCCCGCGTTCAACTCCCTCCTCTGATAGATCACTCTTTCTTCAATTTTCCAACCACTTCCACCCCAAATCTATAAAATTTTGCTCCTTTCATGCTTGGGAGAAGAGAAATGGAAAATTTGATCGAGGTCGATAGTCATACCATTTTAATGGTGAAAGATATCTTCCAGATCTCCCCACCAAACTCAGATATCAACATTAACTCCCTTCTCTACTGGTGTGTAGAAAAAACAAAGAAATCATGAAGACTCGTACTTCTAGGCATGTTTCAGAAAAATGGGGGGAAAATCAGATTCAAACTCTCAGCTGCCGTTGATCTTTACTTTGAATTTGGGCCATCAACGTGGAAGATTCAAACTTAAAAAAAGACCCAGGGGCTTCCTCTGGCTTTTTCAAATTTTGGAGAAATGGAAAACTTTCACATTTTTCTCCTTGTCTCCACCCTTGGGAAATGAGCCTAACACATATCCTAAGATGGGCCCCAGTGAAACCGCGGCCAAATTCTACCATTTTACTCCCTTTTCAGAAAAGGGAAAAAATTTCAAGTTTTCCGCGTAGTTCTGCCCTTGAAAATCGAGCTTGACATGTGTCCCAATGTCATCCGAGCGGAACCGCACTTCCCTTTTCATTTTTAACCCTTTTCTCCCAAATGAAATTTTTTCAACTTTCCCCTGAGAGTCCGCACCTCCACCATTGACCAAAGCAAGCTTTGACCCTTCCTTTATCGGGCTTCCAGGCCATTTTGATGTTTTTAGTCATTTGCATGTCAAGGGGCAAAATATCCAAATTTCCCCCGATGGTCTGCCTCCCCACCCCTTTTACTTTTCAACTTGCCACGTGTCACCATGGTGCACCTTGAGATGGTCCCAAAAGTTTGATACCTTAAACGAGTGTGGGCTCGCCACGTGTCCTGTTCCAAAAAGTTTGTCTGAATGCTTGAAGCTGGGAGGAAGGCACCATGTGTCATGTTGTGGGGTCAAAGTGAGACTTTTTCCATGCCTCTTAATTTGCTCCAATCAGAGCCTGGCAGGGCCACGGGGTGGGTTCAAATTTTTTTCCAAAGTAGCCAAAGAAGAACAAGTTCAAAAACAAACTGCCATGCCAAATACAATCAAAAGAAGCCACTTAAGCACTAAAAGAACCAATCAAAATTGAGTAGAGCCATGAGACAAAATTTTCCTTTTCACCAAAAAAGCAAAAAGCAATAACTTAAAGCATTTTCCCACCATCCCCTGACCAACCAAAAGAAGCCACGTCCCTTGTCGATAAAAGGATGCAAATTTGACTAGGAGAAATCCTGTCAAACCATAAAATACAGAAAAATGATAATTCGAGCTCGGAAATGTAAATTTTTCCAAGGATAGATAATTTAGAAATGTTCCAAGGCTCAAATATGTTTCTTAGAGATACATCCATTCATTTTTCTTCAATTATTTAGTGCAAAAATGAAAAGGAAGACAAATATGGGAAAACTTGATTTTTTTGAATGAGCAGAGAGAATGAGAGACCCAAATTACAAACCATGGACCCATAAGTGATCTATGACCTAGGAACAAATTGAAAATCACAAAAAAATTTAACCGGAGCACAACATCGGAAAATAACCTTCTAGTCAAATAACTTCTTCAATTTCTCTCTCGAACTTTACATGCCTCTAGTGGGATGCCCTCCTCTCTTCATCAAGCTCAAAAATCTAATTAATGTGAACATCATAAGGATCTACCTCATGATCTTCTAACGTTTGCATAAACTGATATGAAGACAGTTGCATATGAAGAGGCAATAGGGCCTATGTCCCATATACCAACTCAAATGGACTCTTTTCAGTAACCCTCTTGACAGTAATCCTATCTACGCAAACAACAAACTTCAACTGTTCACCCCACTTTCTCTTGTTCTGCTCCAATTTTTTTGATAATCTTCAGCAAATTTTTATTACTGGACTCAACTTGTCCATTTCCTTGGGGATTGTAATTGGAGGCATATGTCAAGTTGATCCCATACTCCTTGCACTTTTCCACCAAAGGCTTAGCTCTAAAGCTCATGGCATTGTCAGCAATAATCTTGACTGGTACTCCAAACCTGCATATGATGTTGTTTAGCACAAAATCCATGATAACTTGGTGTTGCCTTCTTGGTGAGGATTTCCTTCACCCATTTAGTAAAATAACCAGTTGCTACAAGAATCCATTTATGGCCAGCACTTGAAGGATCTAAAATCTCACCAGTGAAATCGATTCCCCATTACTTGCATGGAGCTTCAATTGATACAGGATGCAAAGGAAGGGATCCTGAAGCTTTCAGTCTTCCAGAGAAGCGTTGGAAACTCTCACATCTTCTAACCAACAAGGTTTTATCTTTGAAAAGAGTTGGTCACCAATAACCATCC
The DNA here is from genome assembly GCA_018340775.1 of Taxus wallichiana var. yunnanensis. NCBI lineage: Eukaryota > Viridiplantae > Streptophyta > Pinopsida > Cupressales > Taxaceae > Taxus > Taxus wallichiana. The sequence goes on from CM031244.1 coordinate 758,928,286, forward strand.
CTCGGGATCTTGTGTGTCATGACTCTTGTAGGAAAATGCCCCCACAAACTCCTCCATGGAGATCAACTATTATCTTGGGGGCTTCTTCTTTAGTAATGCACCTTAAGAGGACTCCCTCTAGGTTATTTCAAGCTAACCCATAATCAATGAGGACATATTTTTGGAAAGCCAACTTAAGGGCTCTTTTCTGGTTCTTAATTAAATTCTCAGGGCAGTATAAGTGTCTCAGATAAAAAATTACATCCTTGTACCACTTAGAATTTATCAATGTTTGAAAAACATCTACCCTACCTTCTTCTACCTCATTTACCTCAATATTTTGCAAGTTTCTCTCAGCCAAAATCTTAGCCATGCCCAAACCTCTCACCAGCTTCATGGTTTGGATATCCATGTCATATTCTTGCAACTTGTTCACCCACCTCCACCTTTTTCTCAAGACTTCCATTTCTTATAAGATGTCCTTGACCATGGTCTGGGGAACATAAGCAACAATTTTACAACTTAGAATATAAGGCCTGAAAACCTTTGTTTCTTTTACTAAGGAAAATGCTTGCTTTTCCATGATAGTGTACTTCAGCTCAGCCCCCTGCAAGGCCTTACTGAAAAAATCAATTGGCCTCTTAGCCCCTTCATCATCCTTCTGTAGTAGGATGGAAGCAATAGTGTTCTCTGAAGAAAAAGAGAATAGTTGAAAGGGCTTCTTATAATCTGGAGCTGCTAGAATAGGGGCACGATTCAGTGCCTATTTAATCCCATTGAAATCTTGGATGGTAGCCTCCTCCCATTTGATGACCTGGTCTTTCTTCAGCATGGAAGTGATTGGAATGGTCAACTCAACAAAGTTTGATATGAATCTTCTAATGAATTTTATCTGCACAAAAAATGACTTAATTATTCTCTTGGTTCTTGGGATTGGAACCTTGTTGATGGCCTCTACCCTTTCTGGATCAATCATCACCCCTTCTTGTGACACTATGTGACCAAGTAACTTTGTCTTCTGCACTCCAAACTGGCACTTATTTGAATTAAGTGAAATTTCATACTCTCTACATCTTATCAACATCTTCTCCAAGTGCAAAAGGTGATCACTTCTCTTCCTGGAAAATACAGTTACATCATCTTGATAAACTTTAATAAACTCGTTGATGTAACCAGCAAAAGCAACATCCCTTGCTCTTTGAAAGGTGGCTCCAACATTCATCAAACATAGACATAGGCATAGACATAGACATAGGTCATCAGACATAGACATAGATCATGACATAGACATAGGTCCCACAAGGAGTAGTAAAGGCCAACTTGATCCTTTCGATTCCTTTGCCACAACTTGGTTATAACCGGAGAAACCATCCAAGGTGGAAATCAACTCGTAACAAGTCACTAATTTGTTTTACTATTAATTTTGAGTCTCTTTTGATATTGATTTCCTTGTCACCATATTTATAAGAAATTCTTAAACCCAACAACAGTGCCTCATACTCAGCAATGTTGTTGGTGCACTCAAAGTTGAGTTTGAAGGAAAAAACAATTTTTCTTGACCAAGAGAAAGAGAACAACACCATCATCATTCCCAAACTTGGAGTAAGCTCCATCAAACAATAGAGTCTAAGGAGATCCCGGTTTATCAAGGCATCTGCATTCCTCAATCTTTTGGTCCTTTCCATCAGCAAATCCCACAAAGTTATCTACATCAATACTTGTGTACAATACCTCATAGTATGCATTGTTGGGATCCTCAATAAGGTGCAACATCTTCTTTTCCCCATACAACTTGACAAGGATGACCTCAATTGGAATGGTAGCATAGGACATGTCCATTTGGACACTCCCACCAACACTTGCAGCCCATTTTCTAGACAATAGCATGCCCCACTTGGCTGGCTAGTCAACAATGACAACATCAAGTTTTAAATTTCTGTCTGGATAGGCTGCAAGTTGTACCACCAAACCTTTCACACATCCCACCACTGGCACCTCTCTGGAATCCATAGCATTCCACTTCCCATATGTTGATGTCACTTTGATTTTTAGCTCATTCATGACTTCCAAAGGCATGACATTGCATGATGCCCCTAATTCAAACATGCAGTTGTGCAACAGTCTATCCTTAATGATCAGGGTGGTGAAAAATGGGTCCACATTCAGATGAGATTCCACCAAGGATGTCCCCAAATATACCTCAAGTGGTTCATCTAGCTCTTCTGATGTTGGGGGTGCTTCTGGTTCTTCAATGATTGGAGGAGTCTCCACATTGTTTATGTTTCTGCCTAGAGCAGTCTTCTCTTCTTTCTACCTTAAGTATTCAAGAGCTCTCCTTTTGTGCTCAGGAATCCTAAGCAACTCAAAAATTGGAAAAAAAAACTTTGATTTGACTTAAAACTTGGGCAATATCATATGGGACATTCTTTGGCAAGGCAGTATTGGAAGGAAAGCCAACACACTCATTAGGTCGTACAGGATTTTTGACAATTTGGGCATGAAGAGGGGTATGATCCTTGTTTGGAATTATAGGGCTCTTAGCAGGTGCATCTTTCTTAGAAGTCTCTTTAGGAATGTTTGAAATCAGGGGAGATTTTGGCTTGGCTTGAGACCCCGCCCCTTTGACAACCTTACTTCTTGTATTATATTCCTTTTCTTAAGCCACAACAGCATTCATCAGTAACTGTCTATCTTCCTCAGATGGGATTCCTCCATCATACTTATTTATCATTAAAGCCCTTAAATATTCAAAGTCATTATTGGGGAATTCAAAAGCTTGTACATTATCTACTTATAAAGTATGAGAGGGAGGAAGAATAGGTACCCTATGAATGCAGTCCAAAAAAGTAGTAGCAGTCTGGGCACTTATCACCTCAGTTGAAGTTTCCCTTTGTTGTAAGCTCGTGGAGCAACCCATCATGCAGACATCATCATCATTGTCATCGTCATCATCTTCTTCTTGATGATCTTCTTCACAAGGAGCATGAGGCATGAAACATTTGTCGCACCAATCAATGATGTCTGTCTCCTCCAAAATAGGAACTCTGACAGCCAAAGGATCAGGTACCGTTCATTATCCCTAGCTTGAAACTATCTATTTCAAAATCCAACAAGTCATTTTCCTTATCATCAGATCTTTGGTGATTTGTGAACCTGTCTTGGCCTTGTTGCTTGTGTTGACCTTGTGAGCTCTACCCAATTCCTTTCTCAACCCAGCCTAGTTTGTAGAAATTTCTTTGTCACCCCTGCCAAAGTCTTCACAACTTCTTCCAAATCAGCAGCCTTTCTTATCTGAGGTTTTTCTGGGTTAACCAGACTTTACACCTTCCCTCTTTGGAGGCTTTCCAATTTCCTTGATATTATTATCTATTTATAGAGCCATGGTGAAGGCCTACCTTAAATTTGTGGGGTTTTGTCTCTTAAATAATATGCAGCCTTTTTATCAAATGCATCAGTATATTTGATTAAACATGACTCATCACATGGTCTTATCCTAATAGGAAATCTCCTCAATGTCTTATTAAACCTTGTGTTGAAATCATGTACTGACTCATTAGGATTATTTTTGATGTTTTCAAATTCTGTCAAAAGAAACCTAGGGTCAGTTCTATCACCATACTGCAATCTAAATGCATTGCTCATATTAGTCTAAGAATAAATAGAGTTATCTGGCAATGGTTTATACTAGTCCTTAGCATCCTCTTCCAAGGTATGGATAAAGAAATTGATATATAAATCTTCAAGCTCAATTACAAAATATTCCATCATATTGATAAAAATATTTAGATGCTGATCACTAGTAATAGCATTGTTTCCTTGGAACTTTGGCATTCTGTTCCTTACATTTTGAGGCACTGCATTTGGATATCTAGCCATTCCAACAAAAATTATAGGTCCAAAAATATTTACAAAAAAAGGGGGTATGGGTGGCGGCTGGGCCATGTTGATTTGAGAAGGTGACCTTGGAGGGGTGACAAATTGATAAGGGGTTGAGGGTCTTTGGAACATAGGAGTATAATTTTCAAAATGAAGATCCCCAAAGGCCTTGTTTCTTGGAAATCCCTATCAACCTCAGAAAATATAGGAGCAGAGTGTGAAGCAAACCTTTCAAAATCAAATGAAGGCCCCTCTCCAGTTAGAGAGTTCAATTCCACAAAGAGGCTACCTGATTCAGAGTCACTTGAATGGCAGTCTTCAATGATGGCCCAATCAATTTCATCAATGGAGATCCCTCTTCTTGTCTGCTGATCTCCAACAACTCTCCAAGCTTTTCTTCCTTCTGATTTTTCTTTTCCTAGCTCTGGAAATAATGTCCTAGTAGGATCCCTAGAAAAGAAATATCTTATTCCTTCCAACTTTGCAACTATTAGTAAAAAATCTGACTTTGACAGAGTTTTAAGACATTGGTTTTCATTAAAAATCATATCAACAGGGAGTATCCACTAAGGATTTCCACCTTAGTTGTGAAAATGCACTAAATATGATCTGTCAAATGTCCTGTCAATGCTAGAAAATAGAGGTGGAAAGATTCTAACCTTTCTTTACCTAGATTTATCAAATGAAATCTAGTGCACTAGGTGTGAAAACTGAAAGAACTGCACACATCACTTGGAGCATACAAGAAGTGTTTTACTAGGTTTTGAACTAAATTCCCCCATAACGGGGCCACTTAGGTGTTGTCGACGTGCTAAATAGATATAAACTAGCAGTGAATCAGCAAATAGTCTCAGCAACTCACATAATTCCCGATAATGGTGCCACTTAGGTGTTGGTATCCAAATTGATTCTCCTTCAAAGTCTGAGCAGCATCACTAGTTTATCAGGAAACTTAGAGACAGATTAGATCAAGATGAGTCATTTTGTAGCAAGGTATGAGATCTAACTTTTCCTTTGTCACTCAAATATCGAGAAATGGATAGCACCCTCAAAAGGATTTGATCTATCCTCACTATTTTAGGTTATGCCTTTCAACCAGGGTAAGATAACCTATTTTGTAACCTTTGTTTATTGAAGAACAATGTTAAATTATTCCTTTGCATAAATATTATAGAGAATACCTTGGGAAAATATGATCAACACACTAGATCTTACTCTCACGAGTTGTCACTTCCAGATCATGGAGATATTTTCACAACAAGGAAAAGGTTACTAAAGACTTTGAGACCCTGATTGTTGTTGCATGTTTTTGTAATACAGATTATGCATTTTTATGCATACAAGACAAAAATGGGTAGTATAAGTAGGTTTGGTTGTTGTTGAATGAATGTTTTGGTGGGAGGTAGGGCAGGGTGAACTTGATTCACCAGATCCTTGAGGAACCTTACAAAATGGAGATTTAAACCAACAAAATGCAACAGAATAGCTAAAATGTTTCTTTAACTAAAATATGTGCTTCACTGGAGGCCCAGATTAGCACTCTTTCACAAAATCATTGGGATTCTATCATGAAGGATTGAATCAGAAAACCCAACAAAGCATCAATATTTGAGTCAAATCATGCCTAAGGTACACCCAAAGGCTTATAGACTATCTCTGTCAACAGACGAAAGAAAAGTGATTTTAAATCATTTATTCCAATCACAAATGAAATATCTTCTGATAAATGAAATTGTAGATGCCACTAGACTTTCACAAGGATTGAGGTCTGTGTAATTGAATCATATTTTAATACAAGATTGCGATAGAAACAAGAAAAACCACTTGCATACATTCTAAATAAAACAAACACATTTTACTCAAGACAACACAGAAAAACTTGAATTTGATTAAGTCTATTAGCAGGGGAAAGTTTTTACAACAGTATCAGAGCTTGTCAATGGTTATACACTTGCAACCACCTTGACACAATAAAACTTAATACAAAAAGAGATAATCAAGTTTCTCAGATGGATTCTCAAAAGACAGGCTTTGTCAAATTTTCCTCGACCTCTAACACTCCAACCTCCAACAACCCTTTGTACAAAAAACTTTGTGCCATTTATAACATTTACAATAGACCCCTTTTCCCCAAAAATCTAGACATTGAGTGCACCAATGCTTGTCATGATCACAATCACAATTTCCGAGATCAGATCTGCAAAAAGTCACCTCCCTTCTCTAATATATCACTCTTTCTTCAATTAGCCAACCACTTCCACCCCAAATCTATCAAATTTGGCTCCTTGCATGCTTGGGAGAAGAAAAATGGAATATCCGATCGAGCTTGATAGTCAAACCATTTTAATGGCAAAAGACATCTTCCAGATCACCCCACCAAAATTAGATATCAACCTTAACTCCCTTCTCTACCTCGCATGTAGAAAAAACCAAGAAATCATGAAGACTTGCACTTCTAAGCATGTTTCAGAAAAATGGAGGGAAAATCAGATTCAGACTCTCAACTGTCGTTGATCTTTACTTTGAATTTGGGTCGTCCACGTGGAAGATTTAAACTTAAAAACAAACCTGAAGGCTTCCTCTAACTTTTTACAACTTCTGGAGACATGGAAAAATTTCACATTTTGCTCCACATCTCCACCCTTGGGAAATGAGCCTCACACGTGTCCGAAGGTGGGCCCTAGAACAGTGTGGCCAAATTCTGCCATTTTACTCCCTTTTGTGAAAAGGGAAAATTTTCCAAGTTTTCCCCGCTGCTCCACCCTTCAAAAATGAGAATGACACGTGTCCCAATGTGGGTCCGAGTGGAACCGTGCTTCCATTTTCATTTTTAACCCTTTTCTCCCAAAGGAAATTTTTCCAAATTTCCCTAAGGCTCCACACCTCCGCCATTGGGGTGGAGCAAGCTTTGACCCTTCCTTTATCGAGCTTGTAGGCCATTTTGATGTTTTTAGTCATTTACATGTCAAGGGCAAAAATCTAAATTTCCCTAGATGCTCTGCCACCCCACCCCTTTGAATTTTCAACCTACCACATGTCACCATGGCGCACCTTGAGATGGTCCCAAAAGTTTGATACCTTGAACGAGCGCGGGTTCTCCACGTGTCCTATTCTGAAAATTTTTGTTTGAATGCTTGAAGCTCAACGGAAGGTGCCACGTGTCATGTTGCGGGGTCAAAGTGAGACTTTTTCCCTGCCTCTTAAATTTTCTCCAATTAGAGCCTAGTGGGGCCGCAAGGAGGGTTCAAAATTTTTGCCAAAGTATGCAAAAAAGAACAAGTTAAAAAATAGACCCACCACGTCCCATCCAATCAGAAGAAGCCACGTAAGCACCAAAAGAACCAATCAGAATTGAGCGGAGCCATGGGATGAAATTTTCCTTTTCGCCAAAAAAGTAAAAAGTGATAAGTTAAAGCATTTGCCCACCATCCCCTTACCAACCAAAAGAAGCCACGTCCCTTGTCAATGCAAGGATGAAAATTTGACCAAGAGAAACTCCCATCAAACCGTAAAATACATAAAAATGATCATTCGAGCCAGAAAATGAAAATTTCTCGAAGGACAGAGAATTTAGAAATGTTACAAGGCTCAAATATGTTTCTTAGAGATACATCCATTCATTATTCTTCAGGTATTTAGGGTAGAAATGACAAAGAAGAAAAATATGGGAGTACTCGAGTTTTTTGGATGAACAAAGAATGAGAGACCCAAATTACAAACCATTTCCAGAGGAACAAAGAAACAAGGAGCAAATCATGGACCCATAAATGATCTACGACCCAGGGACAGATTTAAAATGGCAACAAAGATTAACCAGGCACAACACGTGAAAAATAAAGTGACAAAGGTCACAAATCAATAGATTTTCAAATTCAAATTGGGGCGAGGCTATTTTGAGCACCAATAGAAAGGACTACAATGATAAATCTAAAATATAAACAAATCTAAGCTTGATCTTGAAGAAAATCCTCCATAGTTATTCCTCTCTTTCCCCCATGACTTCCTTCTCTCCATCCTGTAATTTTAACAAAAGAAAATAGATGAAACGAGAAGAATAGAATAGAGGAAAGGTTTTAATAAGAATTCATAAGGATTTTATGGTTAGTTTGGAACCCTAGGATCTAATGGCCAAGATTGGTGTAACAACCCAATAATTTCACACACGCTAACAACACAGTAAAATACAGGATAATTTTTTTTTTGGACAAGACATCATAGGAAACCACCACATAACACACTTACAGATAGGGCAAGCCACAATGAGAAATTACTGAGGGTTATTTATTTTAATAAAACATCTTTCGATCCTTAACTTAAGTTTCCTAGGACTCTAGATCTTATTCGTATAATTCCTCTTACAACGCTAAGTTTCTTACTTTTACTCTGAAGAGAAATTTGCTTTGAGTCTTCTCTATTTTGACCTTTATTTGCTTAATTCGTTTATTAAGAAAAAGGGGTAATTTAATCCCACAACGCCATCGATTCACACTAACGCTACTAGAACTCGTTCTTGCCCATATGACAACATGGGTTTACGTTCAACACACTTAAGAGAAAAAAATACAAAGTGACTTGGAAAAAGGTTAGAGGGAGAAGGTCGAGTTGAAATCATCTTTAGGACCTCATTAGTTATTGCCAAAATTTAATTGAAGCTAGAGATCTTAACCAAAATTATCAAAGATCTTACTTAGGCTTCACTGAATGAGTATTACCAAAGAGAACAATTTACCTTCCAAAAGGCGAGGGAATAGGTTGTGTGGTTTCCAAATTGTTTTCTCCGGCTTATTATATCTTATCATCTTCTAACAACTAACAATTCATTTCACCTTAGGATCATTTTACGAATTTCACCATAAAAGGGATAATGTTCACTAGTGGAGCTAGGGTTATCATGTTATATAATTTTACTTGCAATGATAGTCTCGCCTTTGATTACTTCAAGAATTACTTGCTCTCAAGTTGGTAACCTCTACGTTACTTTATTCGAATATAACTTCTAGTTTAACTTCTATAAGTATTAAACAACCCATGTTAGCTTACTTATGACACATTATTACTAAATCATAGCAAGATTTAACTCAACATTTAATTCTCAAGGGTAAAGTTTAACAACACTCATTTACAAGAACAAAACAAGGTTACATCAACTCTTAGAATACTGATAATCCAATAGGGTCACTCAACAAAGAGGTAAACCAATTTTCTTAGATTTTCCAAGATAGACAGACAATTCAAGGTTTCCAAAGTTAAGATGACATAATCCACAATACAATATCCTAAGACATTGATCCTCTTCTACATTTTCCATGGGACGTTATCAATAGTTGAACAATATAAAAAGGGTTCATGCAAAAGAACTTCTCAACAGAGGTTGATGCAAAATTTACAAGTCTATCCCTCTTTTACCCGCATGAGCATCTGCAACAAAATATTTTTTGTATACAAGAGTCAGTCCGAGCAAGATAAGGCTACACAAAGCCACCATAACTAAAGTCTAACAATACCATGAAAGAAACACTCTATTGACGAGAATTGGGTCAATGCCCTAAACACAACAACACCTCAAATTATCATAAAGTCTCTACCATGCCAATCAAAGAAGAAAAGGCCTTGTACTTCAATTATGAACAAAAGCAACGAAAGTTTAACAATTGTACGAGAATGGCTCTTGGCCTTATAAGAAGGAATAAACAATCTATAAGAAACAAGATTCCCATCAACAATTAAATATTTACAAGATTGAAGTTTGTCACACATACTATCCATTTAAAATTACCAAAAGATACCAAAAGCATAGGCTTTAATATAAGATTTCTAAAAGACAAGAGCTGATCAGCGTAACCAAGAGGAACCACAATGTTCACAGATTAACATGAAAGGCCAAGCATATAAAATTTCATTCCTGTAATCACATAGAGCATATCACTAAAATTAGATACACGGACACGACACGACATAAGTTTCGAAGTGAAGGCAAGGTATACTAGACTTGACCATTAACTCCAAGAGATTCCCAAATCATTCAAGAAGGGCCAATGCCTTAAAGGCTAGTAATAACACACAAGAGAAGAAGGGGACTCCGTCAATCAAGAGTATACCAAACGTCATCAAATTTTTATATCACTAAGGATTTATGAACCTCCACAGTAATTCTAAAGTTCAGTTAATTTAAAATAAATTACCCCATTTTTTTTTTTTAAACAACAATATTTTAAGTCAACCCTTCATAACACAGTCAACCGTCACACATAGATACAAACATAAATTTCTAAGTGACATTAACAAATCAAAACCCTCCGCTATGAAACCATAAGACTTTCAAATGCAAGATGAGTTTTCCCGAAGATTAATAACGTTTAAGGCAATTTCCATCACAAAATATTAAGGTAATTACGTGCATGGGAAAATGACCAATATTAATTAATAGCATTAAAATAATAAAAGAGAGAGAATGCAAGTTAGAAAATAGAAAGAGACGCCATCGACAATAATTCTGAGAGGGGGATTAGACCCAAACTATCCTAGTGTTAACGAGGTACTGGATTCGCATGATAGAAACCTCGAGCTTAGCAAATCCGAAAAGCTAGTTACGGTTCAAGTGGATAGGGATGGTCAAGGTACTTCCTGAGGATGGCCTTAAAATCCTAGGAACAAGATGAAAAATAATGTGGGAGTCTAAGCACATGAGATCTGATACGCATTGCACACAAACTTTTCATTTTAAAAGTTTTAATACCGAAGCTCTAACCCGGATAGCCCAAGCGGTGATCACTCCAATTCTACAACCTGTCTTTCCCGATGTCAAGAAGATTATCGAAGGGGTTTGAGGAATAGATTTAATAACTTTCAATGAAATACAAAGGAAAAGAAAATAAACTCAGATGATAGGGAGGAGCTGCATAGTTATCGCAAACTTATTTTAACGACAATGAAATACTAGCTGGGACAACATAATAACTTAAAACTCAATCGTAGAGAAGAAGATATACGTAAACGAAAGGATGAAGGTCGAACACTCAAGCAAGGAAAAACATAACACCCAGAGATGACAGCACATGCGTGTTTTCCACTAACACACCGATAGTGATAAAAGTGAAAACAAGAATGGAACAAGCAGAAAAGAGAGGTCTCCTAGTAAGACATCCAACTGACAAACCAATACAAGGAAATGGTGGTTCGATTTCACGATATATTAAAAAAAATAGCACAGTAGCAAAGTGTAGAGTTATCTTGCCTACTCCTCCAGCTTCGACGAGGCATCCAAACTCCCAAGGTCCAACAACAACAACCCTCTAGTTGAATCCTCATCCGTAGCATGTGAGGCGACATTCCTCTCAAACCCGAACTCCACTGGACACCTCTTCTTACAATCTGCATTATTCACCCAAAATTGTATGTCGTCTATAATGAGTACTCAACTGGTGGACTGTAAAACCAAAAATCGTATAGAGCCCACAAGATAGAAGTCTGTTCATAGTGTTTCAACAAAAAAAATGTGAAGAAAATACAGTATTAGTTTAAAAAAGTTTACTAGAGGTTTTAAAAACTCACAATAGTTAGTGTTCAGCGATTCCAGGAAAAATGGATATGAACTTACCAGGGAACATATTGTGTCACGTTAAAACTGAAATCCCTTACCTCACCTTAGAAAGAAGGAGCTCTCTGTTGTAGTTATGCCACATACATCAAATGGCCACCGAAAATCTTATCATTTCACCCTTCAAATGGTAGCGCCCTACCTGATCGGCTACGGCATCCTTGGGTGATATCCAAATTTTGGATTTGGTCAAAGTAATCAGGGGTTCCGAAGCCCGGACAGCTGCACTGACCATCTACACAGTTACCGTAAGGGCCACACACCTTTGGAAGAACACACCTGTTAAATTGATCTATTCCAAAGTCTGGAATCCACATTGCAGATCTGTTACTTGTGCCTGGCTGTTGAGGCACCCTAAATGACATGAGGTTACCATCATTGTCCAGCCTCATGAACCTGTCTGGAAAAACAGGCAGAAGAAGTATGGTTTTGAAACGGCACAACTACAGACTGTGGACTTGGAGGCCAGCAAAACAGATGTCCCAGAAAACCATGCACGACCAACAACTTCTCCACAAGATTCACACAACTATTGCAAGAGTGTTTACTCACCGAACCAAACTAGGCTTCATACCCGAGAGATCTCACGCGGCCAGCAGGGAAAGGCAACCAAAAGTTCCCGCACACTGAAATCCTCCATGAAGCAAAGGAATGTTGTAATAAACCCACAAATGTGAGCTTCCATGAAGGCGCGTGACCCACCATCCATTCAACATGTAGATCCCAAAAAAAATGTGGCTAGCAAGCCATTAAAAAAATCACGCAACCTAAACACATGCACAAACCAATAAGAGTTCAACCACGCTTCCCCAGGTCCCAGGTAAGATACAACATGATTTCCCCTTATAGGAAGGTGCAGAAATGACAGGCTGTTACTTCCTCATGCAGCCATTTTCAAAACTGATGTGAAAACCTCCAGAATGTACGCCAGGTTGTAAAAAAAAACATCTATTTTGGAGGAGGGATCTATGTGATACGCAGGTCCTGTATTTCTTCCCATTCGAGCACGTCTTTTATGACTTCACTGACCTAATCTATATTTAATTAGTTCTCCTTAAAAGCTGAGCTAGTATAAGGTTTCATCCTCATTTCTCTGCATTATTTTATATGATAGCTTTGTTTGTCATCACATTGTAACTTGCTTGCATATGCTATGAAAATGGATCGACTTCTTTTTAGGACATGATGTTTGTGTGCTATTTTGGGAGGAAAACTGATTGTTGGGGCAAGTTAATTTTTCTTGCATTTCAATTTGTATGCCAAGTATTTGTAGGCGAAGAATATTTTCCAGAAATTTATTCTAGATATCTAGCTTAACCCCCAACACTTACGAATGCTTTTATTTTTCTCGTACTCTTCACTATTTATGGTATTATAATTTTCAAAGGACCGTGTAATGTGTTTGTTTGTTCATCCTAAATATAGAAACTTATTTGATAAGGAGATTAAAAGGTGCTTTATTTCTAACTTACTTGATCCAAATTTTATGAACTTCTGCAGCAAAAGAAGTGTTTGTTTGGTCTTTCTACATTGAGAAAATGTTTGGTTAAGAATAAGTTTAAATGCCTATTTTACATTTGCAGGTTCCTTAGAATTGTCATCAAAAATAAAATATGTTCATCTCAGGAGCTAAATATCTAGGTCATGTTGCTGCAAGTGGGGTATCCAATGAAATGCATCTACACGCAACTATGCAGCTACAAAATGAGATTCGTAATTGGCATGCAAGTTTCAAAAATTGGGTTGGTTCCCAAAGGGCTTACGTTCAAGCTTTCAACGGGTGGATTTTGAAGTGCATTTCATGCAATGAATCTATGATGAATAAAATCACATATAAGTTTATACCAATATATATAGATGCATCTCTAAAATATCACAACAATCTACATCAAATCATAATATCACACATTGAAATATCCAAAAAAAAAATCATGATTTGTAACATCACAACAAGTCCATTTTGATGTTTTTAGTCATTTGCATGTCAAGGGGAAAAAAATCCAAATTTTCCCAGATGGTCTACCTCCCCACCCGTTTGACTTTTCAACCTACCACATGTCACCATGGCACACCTTGAGATGGTCCCAAAAGTTTGATACCTTGAACGAGTGCGGGTTCGCCACGTGTTCTGTTCCGAAAAAGTTTGTTTTAATGCTTGAAGCTCAGCAGAAAGTGCCACGTGTCATGTTGCGGGGTCAAAGTGAGAATTTTTCCTGCCTCTTAAATTTTCTCCAATTAGAGCCTAGTGGGGCCGTAGGGAGGGTTCAAACTTTTTGCCAAAGTAGCCAAAAAAGAACAAGTTCAAAAACAAACCCGCCATGCCCCATCCAATTAGAAGAAGCCACGTAAGCACAAAAAGAACCAATCGAATTGAGTAGAGCCACGGGACCAAATTTTCCTTTTCGCCAAAAAAGTAAAAAGTGATAAGTTAAAGCATTTGCCCACCATCCCCTGACCAACCAAAAGAAGCCACGTCCCTTGTCAATGCAAGGATGCAAATTTGACCGAGACAAACTCCCATCAAACTGAAAATACAGAAAAATGATCATTCGAGTTGGAAAATTAAAATTTCTCCAAGGACAGAGAATTTAGAAATGTTACACGGCTCAAATATGTTTCTCAGAGATACATCCATTCATTTTTTTAGGTATTTAGGGTAGAAACAACAAGGAAGAAAAATATGGGAGTGCTCGAGTTTTTTGGATGAACAAAGAACGGGAGACCCAAATTTCAAACCATTTCTAGAGGAACAAAGAAACAAGGAGCAAACCATGGACCCATAAATGATCTACGACTTAGGAACAGATTTAAAATGGCAACAAAGATTAACTAGGCACAACACGGGAAAAATAAAGTGACAGAGGTCACAAATCAATAGATTTTCAAATTTAAATTGGGGCGAGGCTATTTTAAGCACAAACAGAAAGGAATACAATGATAAATCTACAATCTAAAAAAATCTAAGTTTGATCTTGAAGATAATCCTCCATAGTTCTTCCTCTCTTGGCCCCATGACTTCCTTCTCTCCATCCTGTAATTTTAACAAAAGAAAATAGACGAAATGAGAAGAATAGAATAGAGGAAAGATTTTAATAAGAATTCATAAGGATTTTATGGTTAGTTTGGAACCCTAGGATCTAATGGCCAAGATTGGCTTAATCTAAGGTTTGAGGATCAACCCTACTTTTTTTTGGTAGGAAAATATTTTATAAATGTATTTATATAAAATTAAAGGTATGTGTGGATGGATGAATGGGGCCATTTATTTACCTTGGTGTGCAAGTCTTTTTCCTAGTTCCTAATATGTTTTATTAAATTAATGAAATGTGGGATATTAAAGCTAATGGGATAATGAAATAAAATGACTAAGTATAAGGTTGACCATGTTGGGACTTGATCATTATTTAAAGAAAAGAAAGAATTTAACCAAGTAAATTAAATTACGGTACCTTCCTAGTTGAATGTAATTAATTGAATTAGAGATAAATTAGAAATGTTTAATCTTTGGAATAGACCTAGTTCCCCAATCATAAGGTTGAGAATATTGTTGTAAGTTAAATTAATGTACCTTAGGGGTTGACACCCTTGTAACCTTATAACTTAAACAAAAAAAATTGTTGATACTTTCGGGATTAGTGTTACGGTTTGAAGCATGTTTCTAACGTCATTTTTGAGGGCATTATAGGCTTCTTGGATCTCTCCTTATTCTGATGGACCAATATTGCGGAAATGGTGTCAAAACTACCAAAATCATAGAGTATGAAATACTTGGAAATTTTTTTATTAATGAGAGTGTGGGCTTGAGATATGGCATGCTTGACAACTTGAAACCCTCATTACCGTCCGTTGTCTACTTAAATTTCATAATCTTCTTCAACATCATGGTTATTTTCTTGACAAGAGTGAAAAACTCTGACACAAATATTCACACAAATTTAATCCTCCCCAAGAAGCTTTGAAGAGCCCTCTTGTGACTTGTAAATGGTAATTATCGAATAGCTTCTACCCTCTCTGGATCAATTTTCAACCCCTATTTAGACAAAATGTGGCCTAAGAGCTTTTGTTCATGGCCTAAGAGCTTTCGTTGAAAGAAAGTCATGCTGGAAGTAGTGAATTTTTTCCTCAAAATTAGTTCGGTTTTGGACATTGTTGATGACTTTTGGCGAACTACTGTCGTTTGATGTTTTAGGGCTGGTTTCTCTTGTCTTTTTTTCTCTTTGTCCTTTTTTGATTAAATTCATGATCTTCATTGTATGAGTTAAGAATTCTTAACTCCTTCTGAGGGATTTTATGTTTCTTTCATGCTCATTTGATTTTGTTCCTCCTTTTGTAAGGCCCTGGGAAATGATCCTGTTTTTACCTTATCTAATAAAAAATACTTTGGAGCCTAAGGTAGATACTATAGTGGAGCTTAGAGTTAGAAGAGAAAGTTTTCAAAAATGAGAAATTAAATGAGGGCCCAAGGCTATATATAGGAAAGGGAAGGGGCGGAGCACATGGTGGAAATGAATCATGCAACCAAGAGGCAAGGTATACATTTTCCCAATTGTATACAAGTGGAGAAGCTTCATATGCTATTAGGAGATTGTATATACAAGAAGTTAACTACACACACAATAGGGCGGTTGTAAGCGCAAGAAAATGAACACATATG
The DNA here is from genome assembly GCA_018340775.1 of Taxus wallichiana var. yunnanensis. Classification (NCBI taxonomy): domain Eukaryota; kingdom Viridiplantae; phylum Streptophyta; class Pinopsida; order Cupressales; family Taxaceae; genus Taxus; species Taxus wallichiana. The sequence goes on from CM031244.1 coordinate 758,944,392, forward strand.
TAATCAAGAAGCTGTATATATAGCTACTTGGTTGTATATGAAGATGCCTGGTTATATATTTAGTCTTCCAACTATATATAGAGACTATATTTTATATATGTGGCCACCCGGTTACCGATATAGCTCCCCGAGTACATATGTAGCCACCCAAATGTACTATACAGTCAACCACTTGCATATTCAGCTGCCTGCTTGCATATGCAGCTACTTGGTTGCACATACAACCACTTGGTTACATATCCAGGTGCCCAACTGCATATGTAGATCCTTAGTTGCACATAAAATAGTGCATAAACCCATTTGCATATGCAATTAAGCATCAACAAGGTTAGCTACACAATTTTTTAATTTCTTCCCTACGCCCATTTCTGGCACGCCTTTTCCCATATACATTATTCACCTTCATCATTATATACATATTTCCCATATTCACCATCAACATGAAATCCATTGTTTACAATTCACCAAAGAAAATCAAGGTTTGATTTTGGTAAGGGGTCCCAAAATTCACCCTACCCGCACATACAGTTAGATGCCAAGCGACTGACAAAAACCATTTTCTACATCAAAATGGTAGCCCTTCATAGTCTATTATTTGGTTCCATAATATATCATAAACCTTAAGTTCCATAGAATAAGGTAGATTCACATAGGTATATATATCTACTAAAATACATGTAATCGTAGTATGTGTGTAAAGTTTAGTTTTTGAGTCAATAACGATACAACAACGCAAGCTTCTCCTTTAGATATTAAACTTGAATCACCTCAAAATTGAAAAGGTAGGTGGGGGAGTCTCACCCATGTAGTGGTTGACTAGAAAATGCTTCAGTGGGAGGGGTAAAATATGGAAAACAATGTTTCACAAGCAATAGGTGATCATGGCTATTCCATATTTTTGAGAAAATAATAACCCTATTATGGGATACACCAAAAACCAAATTAAAGATACTCCTTACATAGGGGTAAATATATACTTTACCTCTTATGAGCAGCCGCTAGTTCAATGTTCTCTCCGGGAATGCAACTAAAAGAGGAATGATTGTAAGCCACTTGAATCTATAAATCAGACCTTATCTAATGAAATGATTTTAAGATGGGATCACTTGCTGCCCAAATTTGAATGAAGTAATGGATTTTGCAACTTTCACGGGTTTGCATTGAGATGGATATGATCCACTAGAAACGTCAAGGAAAGAGCATATTTTGTCCCCTATGTCCCCTACTATAAATCTTGAGGTTGTATACCCATCTGCTACCACACATTTCGTTCTAACACTACCAAAAGGGGGTGTTGGGTTCTTGACCCGTCCACATTATCATCGATACTTGGCCATGAAACAATCATATCGGTTGATTTTATCACCATGTGCGCTAAAGGAAAATCCTTCATCTCTATTCAAATACAAATGCCTCACGACCATACGCGAAACATGGTTACCACTGCCAAGCATCACCTGATCTACCATAAACAAGAGTAGGGAAGGTGTGAAGCCATCTACACAATAAGATAGTGACATGTCCTTCTTGCATCAAATGCCACCAATGGAGCCTCCTTCGACCCTATCACCTATGGTCAGTCCATGAGAAACAACAGAGATGCCCCTTTTTCCATCGGCTCACTTTGCATTCAGATTAGGCTCAAAGAAGTCAGTGCAATAGGGTTCGTCATATTAAAACTTTTAAATTTAAGGATATGAACTATTTACTTCATGGTTGTATACTAAATTTTATAAAAAAGCTATATAATTATACTTAGTAATATCTAAATAATATGTGCAATTACAGAGATTTTTAAAATGTGTAAATATGAAAATTATTTCATTTTTCTATTTTGATATTATTGTTATGGTTGTAGTTAGTAATTTTTTTAAAAATTATATATATATATATATATATATATATATATATATATATATATATATATATATCTACACACATATATATATATATATATATATATATATATATATATATCTACACATATGTATATATATATATATATATATATATGTATATATATCTATGTATATACATAGATATATATACATATATATATGCGTGTGTGTGTGTGTGTGTATGTATATGTATGTATATATACATATATATCTATACATACATATATATATATGTATGTATAGATATATACATATATATATACATATACATATGTGTGTATATATATATATATATATATATATACACATATGTATATGTATATATATATGTATATATCTATACATACATATATATATATGTATGTATAGATATATATGTATATATACATACATATACATACACACACACACACGCATATATATATGTATATATATCTATGTATATACATAGATATATATACATATATATATATATATATATGTATACACACACACATATCTACATATATACATATATATATATATATATATATATATATATATATATATATATATATATATATATATATATATATATATATATATATATATATATATATACATGTACATGTATATATATGTAATGCCCGTAGGGCATCGAATCCCATTTCTACCACCTTGGCCTCCTCCCAACCACCCCAACCTGCCGGCTGTACTGGCTGTCACGTTTTTCTTACCTATTTGGCGTGAGACAGTGGGAGTCGGTGGAGTTTTGACTTCCTGCACCAGGATCATATTTTGATTTCCTTCTTCAATGCATTGGACACAGTCTGAATTGACGTGTTAGCTAGTGTAGCAGGCGTGTTACCTCCACTTTCCTTGGGTGCAGCGCTCTTTGATATGGTTGGATTTATTGAAGACAAGAGAATATGGTCTCTGTAACTCTTGCAGGATCCGCAAATATCTGTTTGCATGTAAACACTGTATGTATGAAGCAATTTTCCTTGCTGCGTATTTCTACCTTTTCCCCCCATCGATTTGTGGCTTTCTGTCACGTTTTACACGCTGCGTGGATCCTCTGTCTCCTTGCATACATTTTTTTAGAGGCGTATTTTCTTCTTCAAATTTCTATTGTCCTTGTTCCTTCATTTTGTTTCATTGTCATCTGCATCAAAGTGTCATTGCATCCTCAAATTTCGGGATTCTCCTTCAAGGTGACAGGGCACACCCATGGGCACAGGAGATCTATGCAATGTTGGAGAAAATGTCTTGGGAGATGAAGGTAGCAGGATATTTTTCAGATCCAGAACATGTACTGAGTTTGTTTCTGTCAAAATCGATTATGCGAAAGTGTGAGTATTACCAGAAGACCTGATGAAATTTATTGTTAAGTTTCTCTATTGATTTCTTGCTGTCTTACGATGTAACTCATGGAAGAGTATCCCATGGAGGCGGATCTGTTTCAGATCAGAATATTCATGAAGCACGTTTGCTTTGCTGTAATAACGGTAGAAGCCTTTTTTGAGCGCTCCAATAAAGCGGGCTGTCCAACTAGGTTGTTTTTGCATTCGTGATCAACGCATCCTCAAATTCGGGATTCTCCCGCTTTGCGATTGGAGGATCCTTTCTCCTCGGAAGATTTGTCATCTGTTTTGTATCGGCCATTACTAGTCATTATTAGCTCGTTTTACTTCCCACAGATTACAATGGATGGTTTTACAGAGAGTGGTTGTTCTGTATCTTCCACGGGAGTGAGTGGAATCATTAGGATTTCTGAAGGGTGCGAGGGCACGTCAGTGGTTCTCTCGCCAGTTCATGCTGCCAGAGTGGATGGTGGATATTCCTCCCCGCCTCAAGCATGAATGGTATGTGTTGCCAAGACCTGCAGGCAAACGATGCCTTGTGGTTTCTTCTCATGGTACAACAATAAGCAGGCTTCGCAATGGACGGGTTTTACATTGCTTCCCATCAGCTTTGCCAAATGGTGCAAGAACAAAAAAATGTTTCTGGCCCCAGTCACATGTTTTGTATTCTTGATTGTATTTTTATGAGTCAGATCAAATTTACTACATAATTGACATTATTTGTTGGCGGGGATACTCATTATATGACTGTAGTGCTGAGTTCAGATTCTTCTGGCTGAACTCAAAACTTGCAGAAACAGGGGCTTGCCATGCTCCTTCTACATACCATCGGTATCAGTTCCATGTCGTTCCTATCTATGATTGTGATCGGGCAGGGTTGCAGGCTGCTTACAGTGGTCCATTGCCTTATGTCAGAGACGGGCTTTTATTTAATAATAGACTAGGGCTGCTCCTATTATGAGAGCACCAAGGTTAGGAGGTCCAAATCATAAACAATCAGATGCATATGGGAGATCTTGGTGGTGGTGCTGTTTCAGTCAAAGCTGAGATATATGAAGACCATGGCCGAGAGGAATATGCGACCCGACCGAACTATGGGTAGAGATGCACATTGCGGACTATACAATTGATTTTATGAAGACAAGAGCATGGACGTTAACAGAGTTTGGACCTTCAGCAGGCTGAGGAAGAGAAGTTCTTCATTTGGTTGGGTTGCTGTTGTAGGCCCCGTCCATCTTGTTATCAACTACGGGAGCTTAATCAGGCACGATATTCTCTATACCATTGATTCTTATGTTGTTATTTAACTGATTCATTAAATAAATCTAATCTTCATATAAATGTCTCGTGTGATGGTATGTTGTTTGGTTTCCACTTCCCTTCCTCTTTTGTATTTTTTTGGCGTTAGAAATGATCATATTTGGTTGAAGCCTTTTATATTGTTTTTCGGGTTTTAATAAATATTAGTGGGTGAACTTTGTTCTTAACACTAATAAAACAAAAGAGGTGGGGGTCCAAAGATAATGAAAATTCCGAGTTCTTTGTGTTGGTCTCACGATTTGAATGTTTTATCCAACATTGTCATTGGACTCGACCTTATAGTTCCTGTTTTGTTCTTATTCTTGTTTCGGTTCGAGATCTGTAGTTCTGGTTTATGTTGGGTATTTGTGAAATAGTGATTGAGTACTGTGAGTGCATTGTGTATAGGTAAATGATGCTATTCCTGTCTCTATCCTTTTCTTTTAGTTGTTTTAGGTTCTAGTAACCCTTTCCGGTTGGCTTAGTGTGTGCTTAGCTTGACTGATCTTTGAATTGAGCCAAGTTGATATTACTCTCAACTAGGTTAGTTGCTTTTGTTATTTGTTTTGAATCGCTCGAAGAAATACTTTTATTCTTCGAGTGTCATGGTTGATCGTCATAAATTGATATCAATTCATGTTCACCGTTTGGAGATTGTTGTCTTTGGAATCACCTTCTCTCCCTTGGTGACTGTTGTTTGTTTTGAGGAATGTAGTTGATCCTATGGAATGTCTTCTGTAGACGTTACTCACATTTCTTTTGGATAGCTTAAAATGTCAGAGGAAATACTCTTTTCTTACCTTGATTTTGTTTCACACATGTTGGAGGATACGAGATCTACTTGATCATTAGTGAGGAAGTTTTCAAATCTTAAAATTGGGATGTTGGTTTTATGCGTAAGAAATTACTCTACATTTTCTCCGTAAAGATGCTTAAATTTCATTCCCGTGACTTAGAGGTTGGTGTGTTTGGAAACTCATTGGTTGACCGGTTTTGTGATGATCATTGTGATGCGACCTCCTTGCTATCATTGTAGTAGAATGGTTATGTATTGACCAGAAAGGTTTAAGTCAACTTGTTGTTGACGACAGATCCTTTGGAAGCTATGTATCCTATGTTGTGTTCTTGTGAATGATTGAGTAACCCTCCTGTAAGATTTATAATGGTTTTGTTTGGTCTTGCCAAGTTTGTCCTTTTCTTAAGACATTCTCTTGATTAGAAGAAAGTTTAATAGAAGGATTGTTAGGATAGGATGTGACCCATACGAGGTCATTTGTGCGTTTCATTGCTTTTCTTTCCAATTTATTTATTCTGTACTGACATAAAATTAACTATTATAGGCACATCATCTTAATATTAATAAGTCATGTTGGTTTAGATATTCTCATGTCGATTGATTGTTTGGGATCTTCCAGTGGCATAGTGAATCCTTGGCTTGGTGAACTAACTTAAACAAATAGGGACAGATCACGTTTGAAATTAATTCACTTCTTGTAATTGTTTTTGTTTCGAAATGTTATCTTGTTAAAATGATGGTCATTATTGTGATATGGGTGGAATTCACCATGCTGGTTGTTAACTTCTCCTATGAGAAAATGATAATTAAATAGAGTTAGTGCCTCCTTTTTATTCTGATGTTTTATGCTTTTGGACAACTCTTTAATTTCTCTTGTTTAGACTCTTGGATTATTTTTCATCATCAACGGTGCTTTTCTTCCTTGAAACAGTTAGATAACAACATATTGTCTTAATGTTATAGCTTTTATCGTGCTCAGTTCTTGCGAACTGACATGTGCTAACAAATGTGCAGGAGGATTTCCTGAGTAGAAAAGAAAAAAAAAGAGAGAGAAAAAGAAACACGTGTAGAAAGTGGATTCCAGCCTTCTTAGGAACTGTTGTTGTACGAATGTTTTTCTTTTGCTTTAAAACATTGGTATGGAAATTGTGGAGACTATTTAGAAGGCATTGCGTTATAATTTTGTATTGTTCTCATGTAGGTTGTTATCGTTTGAAAGTCAATTTGAGAAATATTATTGTCAATAAGATTAAATGAACTTGCTTTGACATGCGTATCCTTTGTTGAATTTTCACTTTTCAGAATATGATATATCCTTGAATTTTCAACCTAATTATAATTATCTAAACTTGAGTCAATGTACATCACTTTTGTTACCTTTGGTCATGTGTCGTTTGGTAGAGGACTATGTTTTGAACCTAGCAAAAAGAAAACAAGAGAAACAAATATACCTTGTGATCCCACTTAAACTAATCAACAATCTCTTATTGTGGTGAATCCTTAGAACGGTCTTAAGGTGAAATCAATGATTGAATTCTTGGAAGATAATAAGATTATAATAAATAGAAGGAACTTGACTAAGAAACTCTTCGATCTATCTTACCCGTTGAAAATGTAAACAGTATACTTATGTCCATCTCTTCAAGGGAAGCCCGTGTCAAACCTATAATATTTCTGGTTAGACTCTTGACCCCAATGAAATCCTTTTTAACCACTAATAAGATCTTAATGATGAATCCAATATTTAGACAGTCATGTACTGGAATAAAATAAAATAAAATAAAATTGACCGCTTGAAAAGATGAAACATATATGTTCAAAAGCACAACGTCGAAAACAGATTGATGAAGTTAAGAGGCTTTAGAAATTAACTCGCCTTCTCACAAATGAATAAGTTAATCAAGTAAATGAAGTAAACTCTTACCATACAATAATTGGTTCACTTGTATATTAACATTAACAAGGTAGGAGAAAACTCTTCAAAGGAGACATGTGAACTTCAAATTCTCCTATCATGATTTCTCTGGGAAAAGTAAAGAATGTAAAAGCACTTACAGCTAAAACATGATTCTAAAGAAACCTTTTTGGGAAAACCTTGTTGTAAAATTACATACTTTAGATGTACCATTGTGTCCTAAGTGTGTGCCTCGTGTTAGTTGTAAACAAAGTGTGAGTCCGTGTTGTGGAAAGCATGTCTTTAGTTGATTGTATTCCCTAGAGAACTTGTGTAGTGTCATATTATCTTCAAGAAAGTAAAATATATATATATATATATATATATATATATATATATATCCTGTCTTTTACCGTGTTGTTCGTGTGTTGAAATGTTGGGGTGTTACAATATATATATATATATATATATATATATATATATATATATATATATATATATATATATATATGTATGTATGTATATAAATAAATGTATATATGTATATATGTATATGTATGTATGTATATATATATACACATATGTTTGATTATATTTAAGTAATGTGTTGATTTTAGTTTTTACATTCATGTTCGCTAATATTTTAGATAGTTATAGGAATCATGTATGTAGGAGATGCTTAAATGAATATTAGGTTTAATTATTTGTGATATTTTAAGAGTTTTAATAAATGTATAATTATTAATATTTTTAAAATTATGTTTATTAATATTTAAATGACTTGTTTATTTTTAACAAAATATTTTTTCTTAATAGTTATATAAATATATATAACGAATGAGATGAAAATGAATATGTACAATTGTTTTTGTGAAATTAATATTTTTTTATTTTTTTATAATTAAGTTGATAAGCATTCTCTTTTACCAAGTGAAGTGTTCTTGTTGTTGACATTCATTAGCAAATAAGTCGTTGAGATTGTTTTGTAAGGACATGTGTTGATGTGTTGTTTGAGGAATTTTCGACATGTTATTGGAGCCATACGGGCCTTGTAAATAATGTTTTATGCATATACTTCGATAGTTCTCTCCATAAACATTTGTTGTAGACCTCTCCTCATTTCAGAAAACATTAGGAAAAATGTAATGTTTTGTGTTTGCGTGGGTAGTAGCAAGACCACTATGGTCAACGTGTGGTTGATTATTTTTAGGTTTCGAGAAGAGATTTTTCTTTCTTCCAACGGAAGGGGAAATGTGGATGAAAACCTATAACATTTTACAACCCTCTATTAATACTAGTACATTTCTACCTCCATAAAGGACGATCTTTTAGTGCTGAATATATTTATTTCTAACCCCCAAATTAGTTTTTTTACTCTTATAACTTTTCCCCTCCTTGGAATGAGGTTCATGGTTGTTTTTTTGGTGATTTTTAATTCCAAACATGTACATTGTTTAGTAAAATCCTTTTAAATAATACATGTGTATCATGATGCATATAAAAGTAAAAAACAATTATATTGATAGGCTTTTTCTATAAAAAGAAATTGTGTTAAACTGGTATGCTCCTGTCACTACGATAACTCATCGTCTATCATATTTCTCCTATAAATTTAATTTTCAGGATGTTTCTTTAATAGATACTTATTCATTCTCAAGCCTAAGTCCTATTGTTATTTTTGCAATATATATGTGTATGTCACTAATCATTTTAAAATACTTCTTGAGATTTTTTACTTATGAAAACTTTTAAATTGTCATGAATAATAATATATTTGGTTAGAATAGATTTATATATTTACAATGCATATAAAAATAAAATATAATTACATTGATAGCTTTTTGTTTATGCATTTCATGTCAAATTGCGCTAGTCCTTTCCACTAGGAGAAATCATCCTCTCTCTAGAATCATTTCTTCTCTTATTAATAGATTTTAAGATAGTTCTTTTGAATATATAATTATTCATTCTTAAGCCTAGGTCATATTGTTATAGTTGTATTTAATATTACTATCAATAGTATCTTTGGTGTTATTAAGCAACATGTTAAAAAATATTTAAAATATTATAATTATTTCTATTATAGATTTTAATGAACTATCTATTATTTAATATTATAAATAAAAATAATAATTAATAGTAATATGAAAAGGTGGATATTACTATTACTATTAGAATTTAAATAAAACTAAATATATAATATTATGTTTAGTATTACATTTTATTAATTTATTATGTATTAATGTTAGTCTTATTATTAGAGTTTTATATTTCTCCCTATCCATCATTTTACATTCAAAATATAGTCTAACATGTAAATCCCCGTGCCTTTCACTATTGAATTTAGTGTAAATTATTATCATGAGATAATGTTTAATTTGAAAATAGTTGCCAAATGATAATGTGTAATTTGCAACTGAATTAGAACTTAAAAGTGGTTATAATAAGTTGTTTACATATAAATTTGGATATGCAAAATTTAAATTTATAATATTTTAAAGACATAGAAGAAAGTTATTTATTGAACAACTATTTTTGATAAATAGCTATATTTGAATATAGGAGGTGATTTTTTTTTACTTCATTTGAATATAGTTAAAATATTATTATCTTTATATTTGTCTAGGCAAAGTGCAAATTGTAAAAATACTAAAAAGGGTTTCTAAATTTGGACATAGGGATATATAAATCCAATGGGATTATATTAATGTATGTTAAAGTGTTGATATATTTAGATAAACTTCTATTTTAAAATGGCTAGATATTTTCTCATGGTGTTATAAGATGTTGATATCTAAGTTATGGTGGGAAAATTTTACCTATGGTTTTTAGTAATATTTTAAATATATTGGTTAATGCATTGTTCAATGTACTAGAGTTTATTGATATATTGCTGTTGTTTTAAAACACATAAATATTTCCTTGGGAGTATCTTAGTGATGGGTTGGTTCATCATCCTCTCAAGAGTATTTTCATGATGGGTTGGTCATATCTGTTAAGAAGTATCTTCATAATGGGTTGATTGAAATTTGGGATTGTTTTTGCTCAACTCAACTTAGACATAAACCTTGTATAAAGGTAGGTCGGGCTATATCCTTTTAAACTATCTTATTTATTTCATTTATCATCAAATATTCTTCTCATTTTAAAGATTTTAATATATTGTGAAGTATAACAAAAATAAACATGTTTTGACCTTCAAAAATAATAATTAAAAATATAATTTTTTTAAAAAAAAATTACATCATAAATTATATCAATATTTAATTTATGATGTCAATTGGTCTTATTATACTTGCCGAAGGCAAGTATATTGGCTTCACCAATACAATTAACACCAACCAATCACTTTGTGCCACATGACAAATTTAATTTTTAATTTTCAAATTCTCTAATGATTGGAAGAGAATATACCTCTACTCTTTATTGAAGTATATTTTGTCATTTATTGTTTGGGTAGCTTGTTGAACTTATCTCCTAATAGTAGCCCATGCCTCTTAATGCCACTGACAACTAGGTGATGCGAATAACTATGACAGGTGGCTGATGTGAATGCATCTCTATCTGGTTACAATCTCCTAGGATTAGTCCTCTTGCTCACAGAAAGGTGCCTTCAAAATATAGAACAATCAATGTTTTATGTTGAGTATTCCATGGGGGGAAAGGAGAAAAGGGGGGTGAAGATAGTGATGCAGGAGGAGTCCCAGGATGGTGGGTTGGATGTAGCCCTTCTCCTAAAGGCTTTTGGCAGCTCTAGCCTGATGGTGGCCTCCATTCCTATGGCAGAGTATCGGGGTTGCCCTCTGGGAGACCATGAAGGTGTGAAGAATGGGCACCCGCCGGATGCCCTTCTCACTCCCCGCGAGCCCATAGATGCCTCCATTGTTAGAAATAAAATTATCTTCCCTCTACAGTCTTTGAAAGTGTTTGTTTCCCTAGTTACTAGATGTCAAGGGTCTTGCTTAATAGTTGAATGAACATTTTCTTGTGTTATTTCTTAGCTAACGAGCATGAAATATCCTTTTGTGTCATGTTCTTGGTATTTCATCCTCCTCTTTCATGGCCTTGCTTTATCGGCATCATCTCACTTCAAGAAGGTCAGTTGTTCAAAGCCATGAAGTAAAGGTCAACTTTGAGGCCTGATTTTACTTGCAACTCTCTAACATGTATTGTGGGTAAGATTGAGTGTCTGCAGTTCATTCTTTCTAATGGAAGTACTTCTTTGTGTGTAATAAACATTGTTATATGTTTATTACACGATACAATGGCATTTACACAATTCTTTATGTTGTCTTCTCTCTCAATACTCATATTCAGCTCCACGATTACAATTTTCTTCTTTCTGCCCTTCAATTCACCTCCTTGGGTATCATGGCCTTGTTTTTTGTTTACTCATTTTAATTTTTCTTTCGTAACTTTTTAAGATGTGCTTTTTAAAAGCTAATAAATATCGTGCTCCAAACGGTACAAAACAGTAAAGTGATGTGACGGAGCATGGAAATTGACGAAAAGCTATTATTCGTTCTTATTTTTTTTGGGAAGCAAATAAGAAAAGTGCTCCGAACGGTACAGAAAAAAAAAACACCATGGAAATTGTGCCGTTGATGAAAAGCGAAGTATTCGGTGTTATAAAATGGGGTTTTGAGGCGTCTGTGCACAGCAATAAGACAGCTATTGGATGAGAAAGCGAGTGAGAGATGCATTCGAGCCATTTTCTGTTTTCCCATCTTCTGCAATGCAGTGGGTCTCCTGAGAAGCTTTGATTAGTGGATTCGAGCCATTTTCTGTTTTCCCATCTTCTGCAATGGCCCTGAGAATGCCTTCTGTCTTATGTCTCTGCACAGCAATAAGACATGAGAAGTGGTGCAAGCGAGTGAGATGAGATGCAGTGTGTCTCCTGAGAAAACCTTCCTCTGAAGCTTTGATTAGTGGATTCGACCCCGGTACCATGGACTTGCAAGGCAAATGGGATCCGTAGAGGATTTGGGGCAGAACTTGAGCCATTTTCCGTTTTCCCATCTTCTGCAATGAGAAACGACCCTGAATATGCCTTCGCTTTGCCGCGGCACTTTCCGTTTTCCGATTCTCTGCAAGCGACGATGCCCTAGCAGGGTAAGCTTCTTCTTCTAATGCTCTGTATTTTTTAGTTATCTTATTGTGCGGTTTGTAAATGAGCAGAGCAGATCACATGAAATTCGTTTGCTTATGCTCTGTATTTTTTACTATTCTTTTTGTTCATTCTTCCTCAAATCATTTCCTGCGCATACAGATCCTTTCATTTTGGGACCAATCGACATCAGGTTGATCAGATTATCTTCACAACATTTGAGCTACATTTTAATCATTGCATTTCTTTCTACGAATCTGAGGTTGTCATTGATTCACTCGTCAATGCGTTTTACTCGAACTCTGTGTGATGAGTTCGTATGCAGGTACCAGATCCTTTAGATTCTCCATGGCCTATATGTTGATCCATTCAGAATGGTTCATCATTTTCACCTATTGCACAGAACAGGGCAGAATGGGTAATCTCTGTAACAGAGCAGGGCACAACAGCCTTGGTGTGCTGTTTATATGCCATTTCATCTAACCATTGGTGTGCTGGTGTTGTTTATGTGTAGGTATTGCCAGGGGATTTCTTGGAATCAAACATTGCTGTGTTGTTTATATGCCATCTGATCTAACATTGGTGTGCTGGTGCTGTTTATGTGTAGGTGTAGGTGTTGCCAGGGAAACCACGAAGGCTCAAAAAAGAAGAAGAGGCAGGGATCTGCAGGCATGTCACCCTTACTCTCCATCATCTTCATGACTTTAGTTATATTAGTTTCTTTTCTCTAGATTGGGCGTCTAATCTGCTTAGATCGTTGTTCGTTAATTGTAAAATTACATTCATTTCGTTGCAATTAAACTAGTTATTGATGGATTTGTTTTCGTGATTTTATATAAATCAATTCAGAAAACAATGTAAACAGTTAAATTGTTTCCCGTCATCTGTTGGGTTGCCGCATTTATTCTATGCTTTTGACCGCCAGAAAAGAATGTAAACGCTTAAATTTCTGTCCATCATCTGTTGAGTTACCTTCATTATGCTAGTTTTTGCCATGCTTCCCTTCTGTCAATTTATTATGCACAAATGTTCTGCTGCGCCTGGATTACTATGCCTCTAAATTTGGTTAGTTACAACGATATATTAGTTACAAAATGTAGGTGAAAATGTCCAGTTACAGTCATACCCAACTACGATTCATAGTAGAACTCAGTCTCTATGCTGGCTATTTATAAATTATGTTATTCTCCTTTTGCTATTTGCCTAGATTTGAGAGTAATGTCTTTACACAGCCGAAATGTTCTGTATTACCTATCAAAGTGCATTTACAAGGTTTCCATTTTTCCTTTGTAGTTTGATATTTTTATGCCTAGTACTGTTTTTACTTTATACTCTGTATCTAAGATTTCACGTACTTGTTAGGCACTGCTATTAAACTGTTTATATCGTTGTTCTGTAATTGCAAAATGTCTCCCATTCTGTTGGGCTTAAATTTCTTATTCATGGATTTGTTTTAATTATATTTGGAAAAGAATATAAATTGAAATCGCTGTCTATCCTTCGCTGAGTTGTCTTCTTTATGCTAGTTTATTCTATCCTTTTGATCATCACATCCTCTTTAATGCTACATTTCCCATGCTAATTATTAGTCTATGAGTTTGGAATGGTGGGGTTAGTTACAACAATCTAATCTTCTTTATTTCATAATGTCCTTTAAGTTTTAATTTGTAAGTATCACTATGTTATACAATTGTTGAAATCGGTGCTTTTTCACTCCTAAATTGATGTAATATGCTAGTTTATTCTATTTTTTTATCATCACATCCTTTTTTATTCTACATTTCCCATGCCTATTTATTCTTCTATGAGTTTGGACTGGTGTGGTTAGTTACAACAATGTATTCTTCTTTATTTCATATTGTCTTTTTAGTTGTAATTTGCAAGTATGTATATGTTATACAATTGTTGAAATCCGTGTTTTTTCCTTACTAAATTGATGTAATATAGTGAATTCTCACAAAATTTATGTTTACAAATTTATTTTATTAATGTTATTAGGAGTATCTTGGCGCAAAAATTATAACATCAAATTTCAATGGTATTAATTGAGTATTTATAATGAAACCAAAAAAGAGACCAAAAAAGACACCAAAAATAAAGACCAAGTTAAGAATGAATGGCCCACTATGAAGAGGATAAATATCATTAGAACATGGTATTAATCGAGCCTTTACACTATGAAGAGGATAAATATCGTTAGAACATGGTATAAATCAAGTATTTACACTTAATAATAAACACCAAGTTAAGAATGAATGGCCCACTATGAAGAGGATAAATATCTTTAGAACATGGTATTAATCGAGCCATTACACTATGAAGAGGATAAATATTATTAGAATATGGTATAAATCAAGTATTTACACTTAATAATAACACATTCTTTTGTTGAACAAATGCCATACTCTTGACTCGAATGATATTGGAAGAAATTTAGACAATGTTGCCTCATTTAGAATCTATCAATTATATAGATTGAGAGTTACACACATCTTGCACAACATCAAATTTTTTCTATCAATTCTAACTTTTTGATCACAACAACAAATCTTTTCTATCAATTCTAACCTTTTGTTCACCACATCCATTTTTATGCTACTTTTCCCATGCTAATTATTATTCTATTGTAGCTTCCCTTTTACGAGTTTGGGTTGTTGTGGCTATGCTTAGATTACAACAATATATTCATCTTTACTTCATCATGTTTTTTAGTTGTAATATTGTGAGTATCACTATGTCATACTATTTTTTAAATTAATGTTTTTTCCCTCTTTAATTAATGTAATATGGTGAATTCTATAAACATTTAGGTTTTCAAATATGTATTTATTATTGCTATCAATAAGCCATTTTATTTTGGTTAGCATATATCTTAGGTTTTATATATTTTTAATGTATTTATAGGCATGTGTTGAGAGTCAATCATTATTAAATATGTGATTTCAATTTTGAGCCATCTCTATATATTAAATTTGATAAAAAAAAATTAACAAATAAAAATAGACAGTGGGGGCTTAAAATGTAGCTTGGAAGGAAGAGGATAAATGGATTTTTAGGGAGGAGGGAAAAGGTTGATGGAAGAAAGGGGTTTTGAGGGAGGAGCGAAAATGACGAAGGAAGGGGTTTGGAGGGAGGAGGGAAGAGGAGGAAAGGATATTGAAGGTTGGAGGAAGGAAGGTGTTTTGAGCGAGGAGGAAGGTGTTTTGAGGGAGGAGGGAAGAGGAGGCAAGGATTTTTGAGGTTGGAGGAAGGACGAGGAAGGGAGGAAGGTGTTTGGATGGAATAGGGAAGAGGAGAAAAGAAGGGATTAGGAGGTAATAGGGAAGAGTAATCTAGAGGAGGGAAGAGGGGAAAGGAGGGATGGAAGGAAGGAAGAGGAGGGAGGAGGGAGGAGGAGGAATCAAGGGGGTTTGGAGGTTGGGGGAAGGACGGGGAAGAGGTTTAGAGAAGGAGGAGGGGAGAGGGGAGGGAGGAGAAGGAGGGAAAGAGAGGAAGGGAGGAAAGAAGGGGAAGAGAGGAGGGAGGAGGGAAGAGGACATAGTTTCAGAAGGGGTTTGAATGAAATAAGGAAGAGAGAAAAGAAGGGATTATGAGGCAAGAGGGAAGAGGGAAAGGAGGAGGAAGGAAGGAGGAGGGAGGAGGGATGAGTGGAATCAAGGGGTTTTGAGGTGAAGGATGAGGAAGAGATTTAGAGGAAGGAGGGGAGAGGAGAGGAGGGAGGGAAAGAAGGAAGACGAATTGAGGATGGGGTTTGGAGGGAGGGAAAGAAGGACGAGGAGGAGGGAACAAAAAGGAGGAGGACAAGAGGAAGAGGAGGACATAAGGGGTTTGGACGAAATAAGGAAGAGGAGAAAAGAAGGGATTATGAGGCAATAGGGAAGAGTAATCTAGAGGGGGAAGAGGGGAAAGGAGGGATGGAAGGAAGGAGAGGAGGGAGGAGGGAGGGAGGAAGGATGAGGAGGAATACAGGGGGTTTGGAGGTGAAGGACGAGGAAGAGATTTAGAGGAAGGAGGGGAGAGGGGAGGAGGAGGGAGGAAGGAAGGAAGAGGAAGTGAGGAAGGATGGAGAGGGAAGAGGAGGAGAGAGAAAGAAGGATGAGGAAGAGGTTTAGAGGAAGGAGGGAGGAGAGGAGGAGGGAGGGAGGGGAGAGGAAGAGGAAGTGAGGAAGGGGTCTTGAGGGAAGGGAAAGAGGGAAGGGAAGAGGAGGGAAGGAACAAAGAAGAGGAGGAGAGGATTTGGAAGAGGAGGACATAAGGGGTTTGAATAGAATAGGGAAAGAGAAATATGGAGAGGGGAGAGGGAGAGGAGGGATGGAAGGAAGAGAAAGTGAGGATGGGGTTTGGAGAGGGAAGAGGGAAGAGAGGGAGAGGGGAGAGGAGGAGAGGGAGAGAGAGAAGAGAGAGGAAGAGGTTTAGAGGGAAGGAGGAGGGAGAGGGAGGGAGTGAAAAGAAGGAAGGGAAGGAAGAGGGAAAGGAGAGGAGGGGGGTCTTGAGGAAGAGGAAGAAAGGGGTTTGGAGAGGAGGGAAGGAATGAAGGAAGAGGGGAGGGAGAGGAGGAAGAGGAGGACATAAGGGGTTTGGGTCGGAGGAAAGAAGGAAGAGGAGGGAGGAGGAGGGGAGGAGGGGGATGGAAGGAAGAGGAAGTGAGGATGGGGTTTAGAGGGAAGAGGGAGACATGGAGAGGAGGAGGGAGGGGAGAGGAAGAGGAAGTGAGGAAGAGGGAGGAAAGAAGAAGAGGAAGTGAGGAAGGGGTCGGAGAGGAAGATGGGAGAGGAAGAAGGAACGAAGGAAGGGGTTTGGGGAGGATGGAAGAGGAGTACATAAGGGGTTTGGATGGAATAGGGAAGAGAAATATGGAGGAGGGAGAGGGGAGAGGAGGGATGGAAGGAAGGAACATGAGGGAAGAGGAGGAATCAAGGGGGTTTGGAGGTTCAGGGGAAGGACAAGGAAGAGGTTTAGAGGTTAGAGGAAGGAGGAAGGGAGAGGGGAGAGGAGGGTAAGAAGGAAGAGGAAGGGGAGGAAGGGGTTTAGAGGGAAGAGGAAAAGAGGGAGAGGAAGAATCAAGGGGGTTTGAAGAATGTGGGAATGGTCGGGAAGAGGTTTAGAGGTTAGAGGAAGGATGGAAGAGGGGAGATGTGAGGAAGGAGGGAAGAGGGAGAGAGATGAGGAAGAGAGAGGAAGAGGTGAGGGAAGGAGGAAAGAGGAAGAATCAAGGTGGTTTGAAGATTGTGGGAATGGTGGGGAAGAGGGGAGAGGAGGGAGGGAAAGAAGGAAGAGGAAATGAGGAAGGGGTTTGGAAGGAGTAGGAAAGAGGGAGGAGCGAATAGAAAAGATGAGGGAAAGAAGGAAGAGGAGGAAGGAGGGAAGAAGAAAACATAAGGGGTTCAGAGGGAATAGGGAAGAGAAATCAGGACGGAAGAGGGGAGAGGAAAGATGGAAGGATGGAGAGGAGAGGAGGGAGGAGGAGGGAGGAGGAGAAATCGAGGGGGTTTTGAGGTTTGTGGAATGAAGGGAAATAAGTTTAAAGGTTAGAGGGTTTGAAAGTTGAGGAAGGACGAGCAAGAGGTTTAGATGTTAGAGGAACAAGGGCGAAGGGGAGAGGAGGGAGGGAAAGAAGGAAGTGGAGGGAAGATGGAAAAGGAAAACATAAGTATTTTTAGGGAATAAGGAAGAGAAATTCAAAGGAAGGAAGAGGGTAGAGGAAAGCATAAGGGTTTTGAGGGAATAAGGAAGATAAATCCGTAGGAAGGAAGAGTGGAAAGGAGGGATGGAACAAAGGAAGGGGAGGGAGGAGAGAAGAGGAGGAATCAATGGGGTTTTGAGGGAATAATGAAGATAAATTAGAGACGAAGGAAGAGTGGAAAGGAGGGATGGAACAAAGGAAGGGGAGGAGGGAGAGAAGAGGAATCAAGGGGTTTAGAGGTTAGGGGAAGGACGGGGAAGAGATTTAGAGGTTAAAGGAAGGAGGGAGGGAAAGAAGGAAGATGAAGGAAGGGGTTTGGAGGGAATACAAGAAAGGGAGGAGGGAAAAGGGGAGGAGATGAAAGAGGGAGGAGGAAGGAAGGAAAGAAGAGGAGGGAAATAGAGGGAGGATGGAGGGAGTTGGAAGGGAAGACGAAAGAGGGAGGAGATAAAAGGGGAAAGGAAGGAAGACGAAAGAGGGAGGAGGAAAGAGGGGAGAGGAGGGAAGAGGATGGAAGGAGGAGGAAGAGGATGATGAAAGGGAGGAGGGAGAGAGGGAGAGGAGGGAAGAGGGAAGAGGAGGACATAAGGGGTTTGGAGGGAATAGGGAAGGAAACAGAGGAGGGAAGAGGAGGGATGGAAGGAAAGAAGTGGTTTGGAGGTTAGAGGAAGGATGGGGAAGGGGTTTAGAGAGAATAGGAAAGAGAAAAGAAGAGGGAGGGAAAGAATGTAGAGGAAGTGAGGAAGGGGTTTGGACGAAAGATGAGGGAAAGAAGGAGGAAGAACAGGGTTTATGGAAGGTAAAGGGAGGAGGGGAGAGGGGAGAGGAGGAAGGAAGGAAGAAAGGGAATAGGAAGGGAAAGGGAGGAGGGAAGAGGGGAGATGGAAGGAAGGAAAAGGAGGGGAGGAGGAAGAGGATGACATAAGGGGTTTGGAGGGAAGAGAGGGAGGAGGGAGGAGGGAGGAGGAGGAAGAGGAGGGAAGAGAAAATAGTGAGAAAGAAAGAGGGGATATGATGAAGGGGTTTGGAGGTTTGGGAAGGATGGGGAAGGGGTTTAGAGGGAATAGTGAAGAGGAGAGAGGAGGGAAGGAAGGAATGAAGAGGAAGGGGTTTGAGGGGAGGGAAGTTGGAGGAGAGAGAGGGAGAGGAGGGAAGGATGGATGAGGAGGGAAGAGGAAGAGGAGAACGAAAAGGGTTTTGAGGGAATATAAAAGACAAGGGGAGGAGGGAAGAGGGGACAAGAGGAAGGGGTTTGGATGAAAGAGGATAGAGGGAGGAAGGAATTGGGGAGAGGAGGGGAAGGAGAAAAGAGGAGGGATGAGAGAAGAGAGGACATAAGGGGTTTGGATGAAATAAGGCTGAGTAATTACGAGGAAGACATGTAGAGGTTAGAGGAAGGAGGGAGGAAAGAAAGAAGAGGAAGGGATGGAGTTTGGAGGGAAGAGGGAAGGGAAGGAGGGAAGGATGGAAGACGAGGGAGTAGAGAAGAGGAAGACATAAGGGGTTTGTAGTAGGGAATAGGGGAGAGGAGCGACGATGAGGAAAGAATGGGTGTGAAGGGACAAAAAGAAGGAAGAGGAAGGGATGAAGGTGTTTAGAGGTATAAGTAAGGAGGAGGGAAGAGGAAGAGGAGGGAGGAAGGAAGGAAAAAGGAAGGAGGAAGGAAGAGGAGGAAAAAGGGCTTTGGAGGGAATATGGAAGAGAAACAGAGGGGTTTGGATGGAAGAGGAATATGAGGAAATAAGGGACTTTGAGGTTAGAGGAAGGATGGGGAAGAGCTTTAGAGGTTGGGAAAAGGAGGGAAGAGGGGAGATGAGAGATTAAAGGAAGGAAGAGGAGGAAAGAGGGAAGAGGAGGAAAGAAGGGTTTGGAGGAATATGGAAGAGAAAGGACAAGGGAAGGGAAGAGGGAGGAGGGGAAGAAGGAAAAGGAGGGAGGGAGGTGGAAGGGGTTTGGAGGGAAGAGGAAAAGAGGGGGAGGGAAGAGGAAAAAGAAGGGGTTTGGAGGTTAGAGGAAGGATGGGGAAGAGGTTTAGAGGTTAGACGAAGGAGGAAGAGAGGGATGAGCGATTAAAGGAAGGAAGAGGAGGAAAGAGTGAAGAGGAGAAAATAAGTGGTTTGGAGGGAATATGGAAGAGAAAGGGAGTAAGGAAGAAGAGGGAAGAGGGACAAGGGGAGAGGGGAGGGGGAAGTGGTTTTGAGGGAAGAGGAGGAAAAAGGGGTTTTGAGGTTAGAGGAAGGATGGGAAAGTGGTTTAGAGGTTGGAGGAGAGGAAGAGAGAGGAGAGAGGAGGGGGAAAGAAGGAAGAGGAAGGAAGGATTTTTGAGGGAAGAGGAGAAGGAAGAGGAAAGAGAAGGGAAGAGAAGGGGTTTGGAGGAATATGCAATAGAAATGGAGGAGGAAGAAGAGGTAAGAAAGGTTTTGAATTTTTATGGAAAGAATAGGGAAGAGAAAGGAGGGATGGAAGAGGAGGGAAGACAAAAGGGGTTTGGAGGGAATAGGGAAGAGAAAAGGAGGGGTTTGGAGGTTCGAGGAATGATGAGAAAGAGGGGAGATTAGAGATTGAAGGAAGGAAGAGGAGGAAAGAAGGGGTTTGGAGGGAATATGGTAGAGAAAGGGAAGAGAGAGGAGGGAAAAGGGGAGAGGTGGAAGTGGTTTGGAGGGAAGAGGAGGAAAGAAGGGGTTTGAAGGTTAAAGGAAGGACATGGAAAAGGTTTAGAGGTTGGACGAAGGAGGAAAGAGGGGAGATGAGAGAATGAAGGAAGGAAACAAAGGAAAGAAGGGGTTTGGAGGGAAGAGCGAAGAGGCGGAAGTGGGAAGAGGAAGAGGGAAAGAGGAAAGAATGGGTTTGGATCTTAGTTGAAGGATGGGGAAGTGGTTTAGAGGTTGGAGGAAGGAGCGAAGAAAGAGAAAGGGGGAGGGAAAGAAGGAAGAGGAATGGAAGAATGATTTTTAGGGAAGAGGAAAGAGGGTAGAGGGGAGGGGGTAGAGGAAGGAAGAAAGAGGAGGGAAGAGGGAAGAGTAGGAAGGAATGGGTTTTAAGGGAACATGGAAGAGAAAGGGAAGAGGAAGAGGGAAGAGGGAAGAGGGAAGAGGAGGTAAGAGAGGGTTTGTAATTTTGAGGAAGGAATAGGGAAGAGAAAGGAAGGAATAAAGAGGAGAGGAAGAGGGAAGAAGAGGGAAGAGGAAAGAGCAAGAAAGAAAGAATTAGGAGGCAATATGGAAGAGAAAGGGAGGAGGGAAGAGGTAAAAGAGGGAGGAAGGATGAGGAGGAAAGAAAGGGTTTGGAGGTTAGAGGAAATAATAGGGAAAAGAAAGTGAAGAGGGAAGGAGGGAGAGGAGGGAAGGAAAGGAGGAGAGGGGGAGGGAAGAGGAGGACATAAGGGGTTTTGATGGAATAAGGTTGAGAAATACAGAGGAGGGAAGATGGAAGAGGAGGGATAGGAAGGAAGGAAGGAATGATGAGGGAGGAGGGAAGAGGAGGAATCAAGGTGGCTTTGAGGTTCTGGGAAAGGATGAGGAAGATATTTAGAGGTTAGAGGAATGAGGGAAGAGGGGAGAGGAGGGAGGTAATGAAGGAAGAGGAAGGGATGAAGGGATTTGGAGGCAAGAGGAAAGAGGGAGGAGGGAGGAGGGGGTGGAGGTAAGGAAGCAATGAAGAGGAGGGAGGAGAGAAGAGAAGGAAAAGGGTTTGAAGGAATAGGGAAGGGGAAGGAGGAGGGAAGAATGGAGAGGAGGTATGGAAGAAAGGAAGAGGAGGAAGATGGAGGAGGAGGAAAGAAGGGGTTTGGAGGGAATAGGGAAGAGTGGTGAGGAGGGAGGGAAATGGTGAAGAGGATGGGAGGAAGGGGTTTGGAGGGAATAGGGAAGAGGGGAGAGGAGAGAGGGAAATAATGAAGAGGAAGGGAGGAAGTCGTTTGGAGGGAAGACGAGCGAAGGAAGATGTTTGGATGGAAGAGGTAAGAGGGAGGAAGGGTTTTGTAGGGAATATGGAAGATCCTGAGAGGAGTGGGGAAGAAGGAAGGGGAAGGGAGGAAGGCATTTGGAGGAAGAGAAAAGAGGGGAGGAGGGGAGAGGGAGAGGGGGAAGGACGGAGAAGAGAGGGAAGATGTAAGAGGAGAAAAAAAGGGTTTTGAGGGAATATGAAATACAAATGGAGGAGGAAGAGGAAAGAGGGAGGATTGAAAACTAAGAGGAGGAAGGGGTTTGGAGGGAAGAGGGAAGAGGAGGAAATAATGGGTTTGGAGGTTGGAGAAAGGATGGTGAAGAGCTTTAGAGGTTAGAGGAAGGAGGGAAGAGGGGAGAGGAGGGATAGAAAGAAGGAAGAGGAAGGGAGGAAGGAGTTTGGAAGGAAGAGAAAAGGGAGGAGGGAGGAGGGAGGAAGGAAGGAAGGAAGACAAAAGGAGGACAAGGGGTTTGGAGGAAATAGGAAGAGAAAAGGAGGAGGGTTTGGAGGGGAAGAGGAAAAAGGGAAGAGGAAAAAGAGAAAAGAAGGGGTTTAGAGGTTAGACGAAGGATGTAGAAGAAGTTTAGAGGTTGGACGAAGGAGGTAAGAGGAGGGAGGAGGGAAAGAAGGAAGAGGAAGGGAAGAATGAATTTTGATGAAAGATGAGAGATTAAAGGAAGGAAGAGGAGGAAAGAGGGAAGAGGAGGGGGTAAGGGAAGAGGGGATAGGTGAAAGGGGTTACGAGGGAAGAGAGGAAAGAAGGGGTTTGGAGGTTAGAGGAAAGGATGGGAAAGAAATTAAGAGGTTCGAGGAAGGAAGGAATAGGAGAGAGGAGGGAGGAAAGAAGGAAGAGGAAGGGGAGGAAAGATTTTGAGGGAAAAGGAAAGAGGCAAGATGGGACGACGTAGAGGAGGGAAGGAAGAGGGAGGAGGAGGAGGAAAGAGGACAAAAGGGGTTTGGAGGGAACATGAAATAGAAAGGGAGGAAGGAAGAGGGATAAGGAGGGATGAGGGAAGAGGGCAGAAAGGGTTTGGAATTTCGAGGAAGGAACAAGGAAGAAAAAATAAGGAAGAGGAGGGAAAATGGAAGAGGAGGGAAGAGGGAAGATCATGAAAGAATGGGTTTGGAGGGAATAGGGAAGAGAAAGGGAGGAGGGAAGACGGAAAAGGAGGGAGGATGGGGCAAGGAGGAATGAAAGGGTTTGGAGTTTTGAGGAAAGAACATGGGAGAAAAATGGAGGACGAAAGAAGGGAGTGGAGGGAAAGAAGTAAGAAGTGGGAGGAGGGAAAAGGAGGACATAAGGGGTGTGGAAGAAATAGTGTTGAGAAATATGGAGGAGGGAAGAGAGGAGGGATGGAAGGAAGAGGAGGGAGGAGGAGGGAAGATGAGGAATCAAGGGGGCTTTGAGGTTAGGGGAAGGATGTGGAAGAGGTTTAGAGGTTAGAGGAATGATGGAAGAGGGGATAGGAGGGAGGAAAAGAAGGAAGATGGAGGAAGGTGTTTGAAGGGAAGAGGAAAGAGGAGGAGGGAAGAGTGGGGAGGAGGGAAGAAAATAATGAAGAGAATGGAGGAGAGAAAAGGAGGACATAAGGGGTTCATAGGGAATACAATGGGGAAAGGGAGGAGGGAACACATGAGAGGAGGGATGGAAGGAAGGAAGAGGGATGAGGGAAGGGGGAAGAGGAGGAAAGAAGTGGTTTAATGGGAATATGGAAGAGTGGAGAGGAGGGAGGGAAATAATAAAGATCAATGGAGGAAGGGGTTTAGAGGGAATAATGAAGAGGGGAATGGAAGGAAAGAAGGAAGAGGAAGGGAGGAAGGTGTTTGGAGGAAAAGGAAAGGGGAGGAGGGAAGAGGGGAGAGGAGACAAGGAAGAGGGAATAGGAAGGAAAATGTAGGAGGGAAGAGGAGAGAGAAGGGATGGAAGGAAGGAGGAGGGAAGAGGGAAGAGCAGGAAAGAAGGGGTTTGTAGGTTGGAGGAAGGATGGGGAAGCATTTAAAGGGAATTGGGAAGAGGGTAGTGTTATCCCAATTTTACCCCCTCGGAAAAATTGGTCAAACACGACCATGCACAAAAAAATTCTAAGGGTCGACTCTATCCTGCGAGCCCACATTCAAATCCAACAATCAAGGAGAAGGCATACTCGAAATAAAGGAGCAAGGTCGAAAAATGGGGCCAAACGACATCAAAGGGGATCAGACCTCGATAGAAGAAGATTGAATCAAGAGGCTCAAAGTTTTGGACTTAGCCACAAACAAGTTGAATCGGGGCCCAAAACAAAGACTCGAGGAGGGCGTCATGTGTTAGCTCGCCGCAATTCCAAAAGATGGATAAAAAAGGTAGGTCCCAAATGAGCGTGAAACTTCCACATGTCCCAAGTCCAAAAAGGAGACAATCGGCAGTTGAAAAGTCTCATGGCAACTGGAAGCCTCCACGTGTCTCATCGACGCAACACCAAGGCTCGGTCCAAATAGTGAGTTCCCAAATGAGCGCGGGCTCGCCACGTGGTCAGAGTAAAAAAATAGGACAGAGCCGGTTGTAGAATTGGCTAAGTATAGAAATGACAGTGGAAAAGAACCACGTGTCAGCTCGACACAATTTTAAAAGTTAGAGCCCAAGGTAGAAACTCAAACTAGTGCCATCTCTCCACTTATCTAGGGTCAGACAAAAGTCAAATGGCAGCGGGCCCAAATTGGCTAAGTATAAGAGTGTCGGCGGAAGCCCCCACGTGTCTCAATGGTGCAACTTCAAAGGAAGGATCAAGAGCGGAGGCTCCAAATTTGTGCCAACCCTCCACGTCTCCAAAAGTAAAAAGGAGGACAAACCTACCATTTAAATCGACTAAGTATTAAAGGACTGGTGGAAGCCTCCACGTGTCTCAATGACGTACCTTCAAGGGTCAAAGCCAAAGGCGGTCCCCCAAACAAGCGAAGCTTCCACGTGTCCCAGGCCCAAAAGAAGAAGTCAATGGGTAGAACCGACCGTTGAAAAGTCTAAACAAAGTAGAACCAATGGAAGGTGCCATGTGCCTCAACGACGTAAATTCAAAAGGGTGCAGCTCAAAGAAGGATCCTAAACTAGTGCCAATCCGCCACGTGGTCACATCCAAAAGGTTGAACCGACCCCAAATTAGCTAAGTATAAGAGAACCGGCGGAAGGTGCCACGTGTTGACTCGACGCAACCCCAAAGGTAAAATTCGGAGGGACAGTCCCAAATGCGCTAGCTCTCCATGTGTCTCGGGTCAGACATATTGCCCCGCCAAGAAAAAGGGACTTAGCCAAAACACAAAGAAACAAAGGAAAGCCACGAAAGGAGCATCGTGTCTCTTCGACTCAACTTCAAAAGTGAAATCCAAAAGTAGTCCACAAACGTTCGCTAGCTTTACATGTGGTAGTATTTCAAGTCAAAGTGGGAAGGTGGGCCATCGGAGGTAGTTTGAATGTTCTGGTTTTTGTTTTGAAAAGGCGTATAGTATAAAAGTAAGCCGAACCTCTGCCGACGCCCAGAGAAGCCACGTGTCATGCCTAGATTACAAGGGGGCCAGCAAGCCTGGGGAAGACCCTTTTGCTAAAGTGAAAAATTTGGGTTGATGGGCCCGAAGATGACTTTAGGGATATATTAAGTTGGGGGGCCGCGGGATTTTTTTCCATCTTTTTTCACTTTCGCAAAAGCCCAGTTTGTAAGGGCGGCCCGCGGGATATTTCTTGCCAAGAGAAAAAATGTAAGGATGTGGGCTTGCGGGAGGATTTTAGGAAAAAATACATTTCGGACATGCAGGGCTGTGGGAGGTTTTGGGATTTTGCATCTTCTCAAAAAACGTGTAGTTTGTATTTTGGGCCCGTGGATTCGCTTTGCAAAGGTTACGTTTTGCCATTTTTCACAATCTCAATGCAAAATCTTCAGACGGCCATATCTTTTGACTAGTAGCTCAGATTTGAGCAAGAGAAGACTTTTTGGAAAGGTCTCGACCTCGTCTACGCCATAGGAGCTTGAAAATTTAATTTTGACAAGGTTAGGTGTGTGAAAATTTTGAAAATGTCTTTTAGGCCTCTAATGTAAAATCGATTGCTTCAAATACCAAATAAGATTTCATTTGATCCGCCGCTCTTCCTTCTTCAACATGCCAAACAAACATAAAGAGGTAGAATAGGAAGATTGTAGGTAGATTTGTAGGGGAATTGATGGTTGGTGGTTGGATTTTAAGAGCAGAGTCAAGTTTCTCTTCTCTCTCTCTAGTTTTCATCATCTATATATTGTAAACACTTCTCATTTGAGAAGGGGAGACATTCTGGGATATGGGGAAACTCTGTCAAAGTTGTTTCGACTCCATTTGAGTTGTAAGCCTTCTCCTATGCCTGAAAAGTGTATTTGTGCCTCTGAGCACCCATGTAATGGTCCGTGCACCTCAAAGAGAAATAAAATCATATTTTTGTGGTGTTCTTCAACCCTTTGCATTGTTTTGTTGTTTCTCTATGCCTCTCCATTTCATGTTTTCTTCCTATGCATGTGTTTCTCATTTGTAGGTGTAAGATGACATGTTTCGTGGAGTTTCGATGGTGGATTTGGATCTGGGTCTGTGTCACTTTTGTCTGACCTCCCTCATCTCCTTTTCCCCTATTTAATCTTCCCTCAACAGAGTATCTCGCCACTTCCTTTTTGGTGTATCACCGCTTAGTGTAGGCTCTCTTTCACCCTCTCTCTCTCCATGTCCCCTTGGAATGGTTAGATTAGGATTAGATTAGTTATGCCTGCACTAGAGTAACTGGGGTAGGTAGTTTATGAAGAAGGAACCAACCTTCTCTGGAGGGCCATCTCAAGTTTTGCAAGTCCCACAACTTGAGAGATGGTCCAATGTCATGGAATCACAATAAATGTCCCACTCGAGACAGATCCATTGGGGTGTTGTGATTTTGCACTAATATTTTTGGGATAGCACTGAAGCACCTTCCACTTCATCTTAGTAGGCTAGTGTGTTCCTATTAAGATTAGTCTTTTGAGGCATATGCAATCACATCTGGCGAATCCATCTAGTCAACGACCCATTCTCTAAGTTTCAGACCTTTTCCATCCATTTCCACCCATCTTCATTCATATTTCTTTCCACATCTTTCATATTCTACCATTCATGAAGTTATGCAGTCATGACTTCATTCCCCTCATAGAATTCACACCTACAGCAGTGCAGTCTACCTCCAATGTATTTCACGACTCCTCTAGATCAACATTATGATTAGATCCAGGACCATTATGCCTACCCATATGAGCAGGGTCAAAACTAGTTTGGCCATGAAGCTTATCAAGAACAAGGGGACACATACAATGGTACCACTACATGGAGGATGCTGATTTACAAGAGGAGATTCAAAAATTGGAGGCACGCATGGTGCATTCAAGGGTTACAACACAAATGAAAGCATTTAGGATTGGCTACAGGATACCTTGTCCATGGGCCGACCCTTTGCCAAGACATTACAACCCTAAGGAGAAGATCAACTTCATGGTTGAAATGCTACCTCACCTTGCATAGTGGATTGAGGATATTGAGGCATATGAGAAAAGTGTGAGACAACCTTGTCAATGTGTAATTCAGTCACCATCTTCTTTTCCTTTGTTTTCTCTTTCTCAAACTCTATCACATGTAACAAATGTCATGAGTCTAGCTTCCCATCTACCCCCTAGCACGAATTCCCTTCTCCATCCCCTAGCCTTCCATCTCACCTCAATTCTTCTCCCCTTTTCTCTTCGGATTCAAGTCCCCTCTACCTAGTTGTACCATAAATGAACAACCCCTACCAACACCCATTCCCTAGCCAATGTAATCATGTTCAACGAATGCAGGATAGTTGAAGAATGGCGTAACTCATGTGACTCCGACTGGGAAGAGGAAATCATACGCGCCTGTTCCAGAGAAAAATCAATTATCTCCAAAGGGCATAGTTCTGGAGGAGACTGAGTAACTTGTAGAGGCAAAACCATGCGCGCCATAGCTTTGTGTGCCCCAACCTACAAGCGCTCCCTTTCAGAAGGAAACCTATATAGTTCCAGAGGCTCCAAGAGGGGAGCGGGTCACGAAGAACCTTCAGTTCTTCCTCCTACTTTGTCCCCTTAAAGCTCTAATGTCGAAGAAGAGTTTGAGCTTTCAAAATTCATGCTTGAAGAAGAGGGGAACCATGGTGAGCAAGTTTGGATCAGGAGGACACCATGGAGGAGGTTGAGCACATGCAACAACACAACAAAGAGGCAGACTATCTTTCAGACTTGGAAGATTTCTTTGATGGAGAGAATCCTGAGAAGATAATATCATTTTCTCCTCCATCATCTAACTTCCAAGCACATGAGCCTGCTGCCATGAAGGATACCATTCAAGTACAATAGCTTGCACTTCATAACAGCCCTCTGGAACCAAGGTTGGAAGATATGAATCTTCCATGTTCTTCATAGGAGAAGGAAGGAAGGGAAGAGTAAGAGGATGTCATCATCTCTCCCACACCATCCACCCAAGAAGGTCAACAAGAAGACTCCATTCTTGGAGTTGAAATTCAGAACCATGGGCACATCCATCACATCAGACCATGCCCAATCAGGTACTTGGCTTCATTGGAACCAAGGGAGAAGCCAAAACAAGTCATGCCCACTGCAGGGCATGAGGATGAGTATCAAAGTACCAAGGATCAGCTATAATGCCTCTTCAATCCAAATACAGAGCAACTAAAAGAGGTATTTGTTTTGTTTCCAGTTGACACCTTGATGATTTGGGTGGAGGATCGGTTTATAGTCAGTTTTTCACTCATACAAGTAGCCATATTCAGTATCCAACCATTTGCATGGCTGCTAGTTGTGAGAAAGGAAGCTTCTTCCCCATACTAGTTGCTGGATTTGTTTGAGTCCCCTTGCTCTCTGTTTAGTGTAGGAGTTAGTATAGACTTTTCTTTCAGTAAAATAAGTGCTTGTGCACACTATGCATGTTCCACTTGGAGCATATATGATTTTATTTTTGTACTTAGTGTGTGTTGTGGTGTTTTGTTGCTCATGCACAAGATGTTGGAAGCAGTGGGGTGAGTTTAGGGTCAACTCTAGTTCCAATAGTTTCCAAGTGGCTCAGGGATCATATTTTCAAAGTTCAGAGTAGATTTATACTTACCAGGTAGAATCCATGCCTAATGGATGCTTCAAGGCTATTGGTCTCTTCATCTAGCAAATAGATGTCCCGTGAGTTGCCAAATTGTTATCCCAATTTTCCCCAGAAAAATTGGTCAAACACGACCCTGCACAAACAAAAATCTAAGGGTCAGCTCTTTCCTACAAGCCCACATTCAAATAAAAAAATTAAGGAGTAGGTAGACTCTGAATCAAGGAGCAAGGTCAGAAAATGGGGCCGAATGACATCAAAGGAGATCAGAGCTCGATAGAAGAAGATTGAATCAAGAGGCTCAAAGTTTTTAGACTTAGCCATATATGAGTCAGCTCGGGGCCGAATAGTAGACTCGCGGAAGGTGCCATGTGTTAGATCGGCACAATTCCAAAAGATGCATAAAAAAGGAAGGTCCCAAATGAGCAATCAACAGTTGAAAATTTTTAAGGCAGCGGAAGCCTCCACGTGTCTCATCGACGCAACACCAAGGTTGGGTCCAGAGAGTGGGTTCCCAAATGAGTGCGTGGGCTCGCCACGTGGTTAGAGTATAAAAAAAGGGGACAAAGCCGGTTGAAAAATTGGCTAAGTATAGAAATTCCAGCGGAAAAGAATCACGTGTCAGCTCGGCACAATTTTAAAAGTGAGAGCTCAAGGTAGAAACTCAAACTAGCACCAAATCTCCATGTGTCTAGGGTCTGATAAAAGTCAAATGACAGTGGGCCCAAATCAGCTAAGTATAAGAGTGTCGATAGAAGGCCCCACATGTCTCAATGGTGTAACTTCAAAGGAAGGATCAAGAACAGAGGCTCCAAATTTGCATCAACCCTCCACGTGTCCAAAAGTAAAAAAGGGGACAGAGCTGGCCATTTAAATTGACTAAGTATGAAAGGACCGGCAGAATCCTCCATATGTCTCAACGACGCACCTTCAAGGGTCAAAGCCAAAGGTAGTTCCCCAAATGAGCGTGGAGCTTCCACGTGTCCTAGGCCCAAAATAAGAAGTCAAGGGGCAGAACCGGCCATTGAAAAGTCTAAACAAAGTAGAGCCAGCAGAAGGTGCCACATCCCTCAACAACGCAAAATCAAAAGGGTGCGGCCCAAAGAAGAATCCTGAACTAACGTTAATTCACCACGTGGTCAGAGCCCAAAGGTTGAACTAACCCCAAACTAGCTAAGTAGAAGATAACCCACGGAAGGTGCCAAGTGTTGACTTGGCACAACTCCAAAGATAAAATCAAGAGGGACAGTCTCAAACGCGCACTGGCTCTCCATGTGTCTCGGGTCAGACATATGGCCCCCAAACAAAAGGGACTTAACCAAAACACAAAGAAATAGAGAAAAGCTATAGAAGGAGTATCGTGTCTCTTTGGCACAACATCAAAAGTAAAATCCAAAAGTTGTCCACAAACGCGTGTGCTAACTCTACACGTGGTAGTGTTTCAAGTCAAAGCGGGAAGGCGAGCCGTTGGAGGTAGTTTGAATTTTTGGTTTTTGTTTTGAAAAGGCGTAAAGTATAAAAGTAAGCCGAACCTCCGCCAATGCCCAGAGAAGCCACATGTCAGGCCTAAATTACAAGCAGGCCTACGGGCCTGGGGAAGACCTTGTACCAAAGTGGAAAATGTGGGTCGGTGGGCCCGAAGATGACTTTTGGGAAATATTATGTTATGGGGCTGCGGGATATTTTTGCATCTTTTTCCACTTTCACAAAAACCTAGTTTGCAAGGGCGGGCCCGCGGGAGATTTCTTGCCAAGAGGAAAAATGTAAGGATGCGGGCTTGCGGGGGGATTTTACGAAAAAAGTAAATTTCAGACATGCAAAGTTGTGGAGGTTTTGTGATTTAGCATATTTTCACAAAACATGCAGTTTGTATTCACTTTGCAAAGGCTACAATTCACCATTTTGCAGTCTCAACGCAAAATATTCAGACAACTATATCTTTTGACTGGTAGCTCAGATTTGAGCAATAGAAGACTTTTTGGAAAGGTCTCAACCTTGTCTATGCCATAGGAGCCTGAAAATTTAATTTTGATGAGGTTAGGTGGGTTAATAATGGGAAAACATCTTTCAGGCCATTAATGTATAATCTAATTGCTTTAACTACTAGATCAGATCTGATTTGATCCGCCACTCTTCCTTCTTCAACACGCCAAACAGACATAGAGAGGTAGACTTGACAGATTGTAGGTAGATTTATAGGGGCATTGATGGTTGGTGGTTGGATTTTAAGAGCGGAGTCAATTTTCTCTTCTCTCTCTCTGGTTTTGATTTTTTATATATTGTAAACACTTCTCATTTTGAGAAGGGGAGACCTTCTAGGATGTGGGGAAAATCTGTCAAAGTTGTTTCCGACTCCATTTGAGTTATAAGCCTTCTCCTATGCCTGAAAAGCGTATTTGTGCCTATGAGCACCCATGTAATGGTCTGTGCACCTCAAAGAGCAATAAAATCATGTTTTTGTGATGTTCTTCAACCCTTTGCATTGTTTTGTTGTTTCTCTGTGCCTCTCTATTTTGTGTTTTCTTCATGTGTATGTGTTTCTCGTTTACAGGTGTAAGATG
This sequence comes from Taxus wallichiana var. yunnanensis, assembly GCA_018340775.1. Taxonomy (NCBI): domain Eukaryota; kingdom Viridiplantae; phylum Streptophyta; class Pinopsida; order Cupressales; family Taxaceae; genus Taxus; species Taxus wallichiana. The sequence goes on from CM031244.1 coordinate 758,976,049, forward strand.
ACGTGTTTCATGGAGTTTTGATGGCAGATTTAAATGGGTGTGTCACTTCTGTCTAATCTCCCCCTATTTCATCCCCCTCAACAAAGTATTTCGCCACTTCTTTTTCTGGTGTTTCACCGCTTAGTGTAGGCTCTCTTTCACCCTCTTTCTATGATCCGGGGATATTTTTCAGTGTCAAAAGTTTCCTAAAATTCACTAAACCATGCCAATTGTAGTAGATCCTTCAGAGATCTTTCCGATGACTATAATAACGTGAAAAACAGACACTCTGAGCTCAAGTTATGTCTGGTCAAAGTTCAGTCAATAGGGAAGTTAACTTTTGTCAACAGGTCAACAAGTGGACCAATAACAAGGTGACACGTGGAAATTGGTGACAATGTAAAATTGATGCTCTTGATTTTTTTAAAAATTAGTTCCATTGTATAGAGCTCGTCGCAAGATTTTTGACACATTTTGAATGGACTAAATCTGAGTTCGTATGCGAAAGATATGCATAGTCAAAGTTGTGGTCAAATGATGATGTGACACACTCTGACGTGGACAAATGACATATTATGGACGTGAAACTTGGCATATTTTTAGTAATTTTGGATTTAAAATAATAATAATAATATTTTATTTAATCCATTCCATGGGAATAAGCCTAATCCCATGGGAGAAGGAGGATTTTATGGACAAAAAAGTTATTTAAAGGCTTATCCTATCCCTTTCCCACCAAGTGTGCGGTCAATGGCTAAATTGGGCACTTAAACCTATGGAAAGGGTGATTTGAACCCAGCACCTCATCTAAAAAGATATGCGGCCTTACCAATCTGCCACCCTCTTGGAAGTGGTATAAATAAAGATCACTTGTATTTGTAATAAACAAGTGTCAGGTCTGTGTCGAGCCAATAAGCAGACAGTTTTGGAAAAATACAATTTTGAGGCACTTCCACTCAAAACTAGATCTCAAGTTATATAAAAACGTTGTTCAAATTTTGAGACCATCATAATGGTTTGATCATTTATCCAATTTGGAGCTTCTGTAATAGAGTTATGTTCTGTTAAAGTCACACAAAGGTGTAGAGCCAAAGAGAGACACTGTTGCAAGTGGATCAGAAAGGTGAAGGATAGAGGATGAGCTCCATTAACATTCTTCAAAGGTATGAAACGTAGTTTTGTAGGTTTTTTATTCATTATTGGTTAATGTAGATGTTATTGTATTTACATTTTTAACATTATTAACGGATCGATTCACCATGAACCCGGGGACGAAGGAATTCTGAACCCCATAAACAATTTGGTGTTTCTTTCTGATTTTTATTTTTATTTTATGATATTTGAAATTAATTTAAATTCAGAATATGAATATGGATGCAACTATAATCAGTAATTGATAAAATTGAAAAATTGATTAAAATCAAGAAACAATGATTTTTGGGGCTTCGATCAAACAATGAAATTTTGAGTAAATTGCAAACTTAATTTCAGTTTTAATTCAGTCCTAAATCAGATTCTAATCAATTTTTGGATGTCTAAAATCCTTTTAAGTTGATTAAAATTGAAGATCCTTTGAAATGATTAAAAGTGTTAATTTCAAGCACCCGATTTCGGATCATTCTCTCTATCTCCCTATTCCCTTGAAATGGTTAGATTAGGATTAGATTAGTTATTCTGCACTAGAGTAACTGGTGGTAGGTTGTTTAGGAAGAAAGAACTAACCTTCCCTAGAGGGCCATCTCAAGTTTTGTAAGTCCCACAGCTTGAGAGATGGTCCAATGTTTTGCAATCACATCGAATTCCTCACTCGGATACCAGGCCATTCGGGGCTCTTTGTATTTTTGCACTAATAGGTAGAGGAAAGAGGGAAATAATGAAGAGGAAGAGAGGAAGGGTTTAGAGGGAATAGGGAAGAGGGTAGAGGAGAGTGGGAAAGAAGGAAGAGGAAGGGAGGAAGGCATTTAGAGGGAAGAGGAAAGAGGGACGAGGGATGAGCGAGAGAGGAGGGAAGGAAGGAACAAAGAGAAGGGAAGAGGGAAGAGAGGAAAGGGAAAGAGGGAGGAGAGGAGAGGAAAGAGGGAGGAGGGAAGAGGGGATAGGAGGAAGGGTTTTGGAGGGAATAGGAAAGAGTGAGGAGGGAAGAGGAGGAAAAAGGGGTTAGGAGGTTAGAGGAGGGACGAGGAAGAGGTTTAGAGGTTGGAGGAAGGAGGGGAGAGGGGAGAGGAGGGGAAAAGAAGGAAGAAGGAAGAGGAAGAGGGGATAGGAGTGAAGAAATGAAGGAAGTGGAGGGAAGGAAGAGGAGGACAAAATGGGTTTGGATGGAATAACGAAGAGAAAGGGAGTAGGGATCTTTAGGGAAGAGGAAAGAGGGAAGAGGGATTTGGAGGAAAGATGGGGTTTTATCTCCTTAAGCATTTAAATTTTGGTGGGCACACTAGTTTTATCTCCTTTATTTTACATTTGAATTAAAAGGAGTATTAGTTGGCAATTAAATATTACCAACTCGGTAGACTCATGGAAGCAATGAATAATGCATTGCGGGTTATATGCTCATCCGGGGAACTCAGACACCCCTGGCCCATTTTTCATTAGTGCAACTTGGGTTTCCATCCCGGGTTATACCTTCATGGAAATTTTTGTGATTCTACGCACAAATTTCCCGTGGGACATTCAGGCCCTTCAAACACATGTTGGCTGGATCAAATTTAGACTTGACTCGTGATTGGACTCGGGGTGCTAAGAAAATTTCTTTCTTCCACCATTATTGATGGTTTTACTCAATCATGAAAGGTTGGATCCCTTTAATAACCTAGATTCACCACATCTTTGTCTCTTTGTTCTAAAGCACTTCATTTTCCTATCATAATTTGGCTAAGTCTCGCTATCTAGTGGCTTGTGCACTGGCTCGATGGATTTAGTTCTTCGCCATAACCCCACAGCCTGATTTTCTTGTGTTTGATAGCTTGAATGCTGAGCCATCCTTATTTGGAGTGGGTCATTTTACTATTGAGTTTCACTTTGCTACCTACTATGATGGTTCACCATCACTAATAAACTCAGGGAGCCTAGATACTTTGCGACTTGTCTGAGCCGACCTTCTACGAACCAGGTCACCTTATAATTTACTCCAATCGTGTAATTGATGAACAACTTATCTTTTCACTACGTGAACTTGATGGCTCAAATGAATCATAATTTGGTGTCCGCATGGAATAGCTCATTTTCTGTAGGATATGAAATCGATGGGATGCTTGAATAACTGGCGCATTACCACTATGGTATGAGCTCGTCACTGATCTCATAACTCACTGAGACTACAAAAAGAGATAAAAGCATGGCTCGGTAAATATTATACCGCTCGGTTCCTTCACAACCAACTTGATCTTGATCTTGGTGAAGAAATAGCTTGTTTTTTTCACAAGCTCAATGATTTCTGAATTAACTCTAAGCATCCCAGTTTTCCAATTCTTAAAAATAGCTCGGTGAACCTTATTCTCGGCTCACTCCTTCATATGGACAAGTCACCTACTTGCATAATTACTCGGCCTTAAAAATTTCTCAATTTAGATTCTTGGATAAGTTTGGCCTTAGCTTTGACGTTGGTTTCGAATACGATGGTAAGTCTTCAATCGCCTATAGCTTTTTGATTTGTTACCTTTAATGCTTATTCGATAATTAGCTTGGCCTCAAAACTTAGCAACTCACCAGGTTTCTTCCATATAGAGCTCGGTTGCATGGTGCAAATAGCTCGGCAAAGGAGTAACTCAATTTTCCTTTTATATCATTGGAGCGACTTGAAATTTCAAATGCATAACTTAATGTTTATTACCACAGCTCAAACTTTGTTATTATGAACCCAATGCAATGTTGGCTAGCCCAATGCACCAAAATTCTAGCTTATAAGATAACTCAGCCTATTTTTATAAAAAATTGGTGGTTCTCAAGAGCAACAACCTTGCAATGCTTCCTGCTCACTCCATTGTTTACAAGGCATCTCGATCTTATAAAGGAATGGCATCAGCCAACTATGTATTTTGGTTTACATCCAAATGGCTCCGTGTAAATTATAATAACTTGGCCCTTTATGTTCGATGGGAAAGATCGATTCATATATACAGCCCCTGGAAATTTGAGCCCAATCTCAATAATACTAACCTGATCTTATCGAATAGCTCACCGATATTTTCACATACCTAAGCCACCCTCAAAATATGTCGATCTGCGAAGGATAAGCTCTAAACTTCTAATCAACAAACAACTTGGCCCAAATGCTCTTAATGCAATAAGTTAGCTCGGACATGCGCTTGATGGGTTAGATACTCAAAGTAACTCAAATTTAGTCCTCCAAATGGTTTCGTTCACCTAATAGGGGCCTGAGTGCAACCCAATTAGGCTTATCTTACTACTCCATTGCATGATCTTGCCCCTCTGAAGAATACGCTACTTACTGAACTTGACTTGATGTTGTATTCAAAGAGCTCGGTCCTTGTTATGTAGTAGCTATCTCAATCATCAAACGTAATTCAATCCTCCAAATAGCTTGGTTCACACTTGTTATAGCTTCATTATGTAAACAATGGGACAGGTCTCAACAATACTCTATCTACAAAAGATTTCAGTTTGTGTTTAATGGTTCGTTTAATCTTTCTGATAACTCAGTTCACCAATGAAACTTTTGGATTTCTTAGGTGTATCAGAACCTCATGGAGATGACAAGGTTATAGAATTTTTCCATTTTTCCTTAAGGTGGGACTCCTGAAATATCTACAACATAGGCATCTAACTAAAAAAAAATTCAAAAATCCCATCATTTATAATGGGTGACAACAGTTGGCTCTTTCTGGGGACATGGCTTGGATTGAACATCGTGCAAACAAAACATAGGTAAAACTCCAAAATCTTGATATTTGGAAAATATTAGTGTTTTATCCATTAGGCCAAAGTTTATTAAACTTAGACATCCTCTCATAGATAGCTGCACCAAAGCACAAAGACACATGAAAAGGAACATGAAGGGATACAAGCCAAAATTGGGAAAGTATGTATAAAGAAGAAAGAAGATATTTGAGGAAAGGAAATAAAATGTACCATATCTACACAATTCCAAAGACATGCTGAGAGAAATAGGTACCTTTGTGAAACAACAAACTTAAAGTAGGAGGCACCCAAGAACTGAAAATGATCAGTTGAATATAGAAAAATATCATAGCAGGATTATGTGGCTTGAAAAGGAAATTATCTTGCACTTTTTGGGTACTTTCTAATAGTTTAATAAATTTATCTTTTTGGTAGTCAGCATTTTCAGGGTTAACTACGAAATTCAAACAAGGGAATCATATAAATATAAATTTATGTGATCATAATGAGGGACAAAGGACTAAGCACTACTATCACCACCTAGGGTTGTATCCATCAAAGGATTCTATTTCTCCATTTGTATCCATCTAGCACCATCACAAGGGACAAAGGCTAGTTCATCTATATCAAAATTCATAGGAGGGGAGTTTATTCTAGTCCATGCACCATTTACTTACATTCTTCATATAGCTATTGATGTTACTCACAAAGTGTGACATTCTCAAGAGAACCTAGGGAATGATTCCAAACACACACACACACACACACACCTAGAAGTACATTGGGTTTGAGATGTAGTACAGTGCTCAGTTAGTAAGTCCACCATTGTGGCTGCTGAGAATAGTCCAACCCCTTCATATGCATCTTTATTTTTTTAGGGTTTGGATGCTTTGCTTGGGGTTTTGCAGGTGATTCTTCTATTACAGGTTTACCAGTGTTTCAAAGATCATACAAATAAATTCAAGTGACAGGAAGTGAACATAGGAAAGCATTCAAGAAAACCTTAGAGGACGTTTGTTGGCCATTTCTGCAGACCAGGGCACCCATATTGTATACCATGGCACCCCATGAACTCCCCATCCTTCTCTAGGTGTTGTTATGTTGTGGAGCCTATTTTCATGTGTGGAAGTATTGAATAATGTACATTATATATAGTTTTCTTGCCTCTAAAAATGTGTCTGATATATTGGGAAATATACTCTTCTCATATGGGTGGGATTTGTGACCCATAGGTTTAAAGGCCAGTTTTGGCCCATGGTTTTGGTACCCATGGTATTGTAAAACTTCTTAAGTAGTTGGCTATTAATGTACTTTTTATAGGTGAGACATATTATTGTAGGTGTGTGTGAGTTCAAGTGTGAATTTAGGAGATTTTGTTTAGCATAGATCCAAATAGATCTGGGTACTGTATTGAGAGAAAGAGGTGGCTTGTAATAAAAATCTAAGCAAGTGATTCTTAGTGGACGTAGCCCAAATTGGGTTAACAATGTTAAATATTGTCTCTATATTGTGTTTTTTTATTTTTGCACTTTTATTTCAGATCTGTAATATTTTCTGCATATTAGTTTCTATTATTGTGAATCTGTGAGGGATTATTCCACATATTTTATCCCTTATTTCCTAACAGGTGCCCTAGTCCAATCAGATAGTCTAGATCTTTGTTTTTTGAGGATTTTGTGAGAAGGTTTCCTCCTCTTGTCCAGTTGGTCGGCACTGCGACATAGTCTGAAAACCTCGATGAATCAACTAAGGCCTTTCTAACCCTCGTTGCATATTATGGTTCCATATTTTCATAGCTTAGTTACTTGGGTGTATTTGCTAAATTTTATCGTCATTTATTTACTGCTCCTATAACATTAGATTAGGCTAGAATATAAACCTATATTTCCATTTTATCATAATAATTTTGGTGAATTTGTACTCGATATTCACACTCTTAGGATCCTCATTCTTTTCTTTTCACCCTAGAGCATAGTCATGATGAGTATCTCCACCAATGATTAATTGCTTGCAAATCCTGATTTAAGGCATAAAGTCCAACATCTTCTTGCTACTACTCACATTCGTACTGATATGCATCCTAACTCGGTATAGCACACATTTGACATTTGTAGATGAATTTTCTTCCTACTTGACGCACTGACACTATTGATGATCCTCAACCTATGGATGAACCACCTCATTTACTGTTGCTTGCAGTGTGATAGATGTTTTTCCTTCTCCATCACCTTTACCTCCCCTTATTTCTACCACTTCCATGGTTCATTATTAGAGGCTTGTACAGTCAACAGACATCGATCTATCCCATGCACCTTCACATGCACCACCTCCACTAGTGAACCCACCATTTACATGCACACTTTTCATGAATGACTTATTTTGGGAACATATTCCATTTGATCGTAATTTACGTGAATCTACATGCATGCATGAAGGATTGACACGATTAGGCATTACACGTGATGATATTCTTCCTCTGTCATACGATCCTAATCTCTATCATGGGTTTGTTCTTATCATCATCACTTATGGTCTTCCAGTATTGCATCTTACATATTTTCTTGCACATGCCCCTTCCACTTCTCCACTTACACTAGGATAGTCTTGGCTCGATTACATTGGGGGCATGTTAGATCCAGACCATATAGAAATATCATTTCCTATTCCCTTTGACTGTGTTTTCATTTGCAACAATTCTTTTCTCAGCTATACATAGAATCTCACTCGTTGGAATGCACACAACTTTCCACTCCCTCCATTCACTAATGACGAGTATGTTATGGGCATGTACAACTTACACTTTAATGTATCCTTATGTGATCAACCTGACACTATTTCTTATCAAGTTTCAGATGCAACACCATTTTGGCTTCGACCCATACTCTGATGATATTTTTGATGACATCACTTGATCATTTCCATTCTTCAAACACTTGGGGGCATGATGATTATCCCCTCCATCTCTCCTTTAGTCACTGAATGCGTCTATTACATATTCACCACATAACAATCCAACAATTACCCACCTAGCCACATATCTTCCACTATTGTATATGCAAATTCATCAACACGTTATCATCGTCACTACTCGATGACCTAATCTTGTGCTTCAGTTCACACTCGACTATTGAGGGCATTCTATACACATGAACCCCACACACTACACATTATGCATTACACATTGCACATTTTACACATCACATGACATTGTCTCGTCACTACATATTCTACATATATTACACATTCTACTCATCTACTTCTACATGCTACACTCACTACCCTATGATGAAATCTAGTCTCACAGTCCATGATGGACTGTTGAGGGTATACATCATACATGGACCTCATCACATTCACGGATTCATTATTCAAATTTATATCATGGTACATTCCTAGGTTAGTGACATATGTTATAGGATAAATTGTCACCTTTTCCATCATCTTGTAGTGGTATACATTGTAGGCTACATTGCCACTTCTTTAGATCATTTCCTCAAGATATACGCTTTAGGATAAATCATCACACATCTGCATATATCATATTTAGGTCATATATCATCACCACACATACAAATTCACCATAGTGCTCTATAAACAACACATAATTCGAACCATTTCCAAATGAAACACTCTTGTTTAAAATTCATTCTTGACTACCGAGGGGCATAAAAAATGAACCTCCTTTGCATCCACTTCCATTCACTCTGCATTCCATTTCATCCATCCACAACATGCTACATATATTGGTCACATTTACTTTTTCTTAAATTTTCTTGTACATGTCCATCTTATTACAATTGCTAGATATATATCTTGTTTGTCATTATCTTAATCATACACACATGTGCATTCACTTGCTCTCTAGTTGTGATCACAGATTATACATGTCTTTTATGCACAACATGGATGCTTGTCACACTGATATGATCATGCACTTCCACTTGATACCTATCATTTGATAAAAGGCTCGTATCGCCTTGACCTTATTTTATGGAGAGCACAAAATTGAGAATTGACCACCATTTGGGAATGTATAACTTTGGGCATTCTAACAATTTTCTTAGTTGATACAAATTGTGACCCCCCACGGGCAGTCCCCCGGAAAGCTCTCAGGAAGAAGGGTAGTCTTTTGGGGGTGATGGATCTCCCCTATCTAACTGGGCCCTATCCTATATATAGAACTGAGGCCGAGTGAGAGGGAGATCCAAATCCCCTATCTATATGGTTTGGCGACCCCCTATCTCTCTATAGGGCTCCTATTTGTCCCATAATAGATCTCTTTTTTATGTTATATAACACATGGATTCAATATTGACTATCCAAGCCATAGATTCTTCACAAGGATTCGGATGGGGAATCTACTTTCGTAACACACTACTTTATTGGCTATACACACTTTTGGCATACACTTTATCTTTCTAACATGCTAATGGGTACTTCATGTGCAAAATTATTTCTGTAGGATTACTTACCTTCATAGTTAAATGTTCCTTTGTTTTTACTTTCTTTTAATTGTTTGATATTGTATGCGGGCCTCACCCTTTGTTTTGCGATCATGCTAGCTTGTTTTTTGGAGGCCACTATGGCCTTGAGTGTATTACAACATCGTGAGTGATGTCCCATGTTTATAACCCACTTTTCATGCTATTTGTTGGCTTCTTGCGTGCTTACTTACATCCTAGCTTACGCATTGTCTTTGTAGCTTATACTTATTCTCTACATGCATGTTTATTCGTACCAACACTCGTCTCCTTGCCAGTTTTTTTCATGTGCCTTAGTTTTTACCAAGCACATCCCCTCCCCCTGCAGGGCATAATTTCAGTGGTCACTCCTCTTTTGGACCGCATTCTCCTATCCTCAGCATAACATACTCCCCAAAAGAGGGGGGAATCATTTGGGTTTACACACCGTACATGGCATAATATTGGTAAAATTAAGTTTTCAATTTTTGTCCATGAAACTATGGGTTACACAACGAGTGGTCTCAAACCAATCTATAGAACTCCATACACAATAGATTTTACATTGCAGATTATCTATAGCATTCTAGGGAGCAGTTACAGGTTAGAGGATAAACTCGACCTTCCTCTCTACTCTATTTCATCTAGTGGCGCTAGATCACCCAAAAACCCAGAAAATAGAGAGATCTCTTACATTATTGGGAAGCGGTTAAAGGTTAGAGGATAAATCAAGAATTTCCTCCCTATACTTCTTCAGCCAGTGGCGTGATATCACCCAAAAAACTTGCACAACATCATCATGATCCCTATAAACCCTCTTCTCTCATCATGGATCAGGTTCACAAGTTCCTTTTTCATTTACGTAATTTTCAATTACATACTTTTTACATACATACATACATGTGTCTTTACACACATTTTTACATATACATGCATATTTGACTACTTGATCATCTTATTTTTTGCAGGTCCATCTGTATGGGAATAAATAAGTCAACACCAAAACAACACAACATCACACACATTGATACTAACATGTAGGTATATAACACACATCAACATCTATACACACATTTCCACCCTAGGTCCATTTTCATCACTTTTTACACTTTTGCATATTTAGTCTCTACGCTCCATTGTTTTCTCATTCCACACTTTGTATAGTCCTTCGACATGCCTTTTACATCACTCTACATGGTTTATTAGGTACACATCTCTATCTAATTTATGTTACCGAGAATTCTTCTCACCAACATAAAGTTAGGGAAAATGTAGACGGTAAATCACATAATTTGGGTAATTATTTAGTCCTAGTTACACACTACTATTCATATGATTCCTAAGTATGAAAAGTAATAATTAAACCATGTATTTGGCCACTTTGCTTTGATTTATGCTTCTATTTTCAGTCTTGCACTTACTTTCTCAGTCTGTATTTTCATCTTTCATCGTTTATCATTCTAGATTGGAGCACCCAGTCATGATAGGAGCTCCAGGTGCTCCTGTCCCCACTGAGCACCCCTATCCTCTCTTTACTTGTAATTTTTGGGTCCTTTCTAACCGTTTGAGTAATTTATCTTTTTGGTAGTCGGCCTTTTTGGGTTAATTATGAAATTTAAACAAGGGAATTATATAAATATAAAGTTATGTGATCATAATGAGGGACAAGGCACTAAGCACTAGTATCACCACCTAAGGTTGCATCCATCAAAGGATTTTATTTCTCTGTTTGCATCCATCTAGCACCATCACAAGGGACAAGGGCTAGTTCATTTGCATCACACTTCATAGGAGGGGATTTTGTTCTATTCCATGCACCATTTACTTAAATTCTACATCTAGTTATTACTCGCTACTCACAAAGTGTGACACACACTAGAGCACCTAAGGAACGATTTTCGCACACACACACACACACACACACCTAGAACTAAATTGGGTCTGAGATGTAGTGTAGTGATCAGTTAATAAGACAACCATTGTGGTCACTGAGGACAGTCTAACCCCTTCATATGCATCTTTTTTAGGGTTTTGATGCTTTGTTTGGTGTTTTGCAGGTAATTCTTCTATTGCATGTTTACTAGTGTTTCAACGATCAGATAATGACATTCACGTGATAGGAAGAAAACATAGGTGAGAATTCAACGACACCTCAGAGGAGGTTTCCATGTCAGTTCCACAAACCATGGTGCTCAGATTGTAGACCAGGGCACCCTGGCGCCCCCATCCCTCTTCAGGCACCCAGTCCATTCAGACAGTCCATATCTATGTTTTTGCAGTTATATGTGAAGGTTTCCTCCTCCTGTCTAGTCCAATCTGTCTCCACTGCGACAAATTTTTGAAACCTTGGTGAATCAACTATGACCTTTCTAACCCTCTTTGCATATTAGGGTTTCATATTTTCATAGCTTAGTTACTTTAGTATATTTGTTACATTTTATTTTCATTTATTTACTACTCCTATAGCATTAGATTAGGCTATAATAGAAACCTATATTTTAATTTTAGCATAATCAGTGTGTGAGAGTCCAGAATATGAGGATGATGTTATAAGCGACCAAGTTCTAGCTATAGGGAGTGAATGAGGTCATCTTTACCATGAATGATGTTATGTAGAAGTGAGTTTTGATTCTTAAGGGATATATTTTCTTCTAAAAACCTTACTATGTCCTTCTAAATTCCACACACTTAAAAAAAGGATCTCGTTCTCAGAATCCATGATAATAAAGAATACAACAAGATGTCAGGCTCAAACAAAAATGTGTTTATGTGTGATTACAACATCCCCCAAATTTGGCACTTTATAAAGTACCATGTTTTACAAAATTAATTATACCAATGGAAAGAAAATGAAAAATCATACGCTTTTGTAAAAAATAGCACTCAATTATGAGTTTCTAGTCAAATGTTATGATAGATTTAGTTTCCCGCCATTAATTGTCCATTTAGAATTTTAAAAAAATGCAGTGTTTTTTTTTTTAAATTTTACCAACTTGTTTTTCTTTTACAACAAAAATATACAACAAAACAAATGATAATATGGTTTAGCCCTCCATCCATTGTAGTGGGTGTGAGAGCATAAATTGTTTTGAGAAATTTTATTTAACACGTGTAGTATATCTCTATTGTTTGTTGAGAGATTTTGTATCTTTATTTTTGACACTTGTTGGCATGTTGATAATCTCTCTTGTGGGGGAGCTATTCTGGTGAATCCCAGTGTTAGTTTCTTAGGTTTGAGTAGTTTTTTTAATAACTCATACAAATTTGTAATGTCACTCCACCCATTTAGTAGTACGGGAAGGTGTGGTGTTGATCATGTTTCTTAAGGTCTTGTGTCTTTTCCTTGTTTCCTTGGTTATTATTCTTGGAGCATGGCACTCCTATTTCTTTGGATATTTTTTCCTTCCATTGTTGCCTTGGTTTTTGTTATTGGATCGTGGCACACCTATTGTAGCCATTAATCGAATTATGTTTGGTATTTTTTAGCACTTTATACATCACTTCATTGATAATATCCATGTATGGAGATATTATGTTATATCACAATGTCAATTTTTTTATGAGATTTGTGATTAAACAGTGGATTCAATCCACAGTGCACACCAAACATCTTCAGTATTGTATGCCTTTTTTGAGCTGCGCTTCTTAGATTAAGGATTTGCAGTGAACTTTCTCTCTCTTATTTGTTGTTACTGGTTTTGGGTACCTTGCAGTGTTCCTTTTTCACAATTATTATATGTGGGTATCTCATCAAGGCTTGTTGTCAAGACTCACCAGCAAGTATACCATCCACATAGTAATACTCCATACTAAAATTATCTAGTTTCTGTGAAAGCTGAATGTCTACCTACAACATTTATTCTTCTGACAATGGGGAGGTGGAAGAATAATGCCATACAAAATCTTGTATGATCCTTCGCTGCTTCCATATTGATTTTTGCACACCAATGGAATTTGATAGCTGGATCCAATCCTTATAACTCCGACTTCCTGTTTCAATGAAGTGCTGATAAAATTTGTGTGAAGATTGTAACTATCATCATGACACAACTCATTAGAAGCATGTAATTTGATTGCATTTTATTAGTAATTAATTTCAAGAGGAATTAGGAAAAGAGTACTGAATGATTTATCATTTTCATTTGTGTGTAATTTCCACCTGTCCCTGAAAAACATACGTGCTTCTTCTTTTTGTAAACCGAGCACCTTTGATTTTTTATTCTAGAAACTTTTGACTCTTAAGTACAAGCTGCATTATTGATTTGTCTTCATGATTGGTAGGGAACTTGAAAGGTGTTAGACTAGGTAAAAACTTATCAAAAACATTATCTTCTTTCTCTCGCCTACATCCCAAAATGTGCTTTGAAACATGACTGTCATAATCATAGTTATGAAGAAAAGATTCAGACATGTATTTCCATTTTCTATTTGTTTCAAGGGACTACAAAAAGGCTCTGGTGTACTGATTTCATTAGCAAATATAATAGGAGGACTGTTGAGTTCGTTAACTCACTTTTGTTCAGGTTCAGACACTTGTTTGTTATTGAAAGAACTGGAAAAAGAGGATTATCATCAATGACTTGGGTTTCAGTGTCTTCCAACATAAGAGAAAAATAAGATTTGTCCCTGTTTTCATGATGAACTTCAATTTCCACCAACATAGGATCAATCCTTTCAAACCAAGAACATTCAACCCTAGTGCAAGACATATATTCTAATAATTCTATTTCAGGTCGAAATGAAGCCTCAACCTATTTTCCTTCTTCATCATTTGAGGGAATATAAAAATTGGCATGCACTAGGTGGAGCAATATGAAGACATTCATTGGGAGGAATAAATACCTTATAATTTGGAGAATCATCATGAGAAAATTATTGAGTTTGAATGTAATTCTCTTGTTCATTACAAAGTGTCTCATATTCATTGACTGATTGTTGTTTAATTTCTTTTTCCTCCTCATGTGCCTGTAGTTATGTGTATTGCCTTTGCACTTCTCTCATCAGCATTACGGAATTTTTATTACCTATAGTTATTATTTTCATCTTCCTACCTTTTGCAACCCTTTCTTGATATGGATGTCACAAATATTTGATCACTGAATTATCACACGTATTAATTTTTAGTGCAAAATCACAACATCCCTGAATGAGCTGGTTTTGTGTGGAGCATTCGATATGATCTACATAACATTGAACCATCTCTTAAGTTGTGGGACTTGCAAACCTGAGATGGACCTCCAGAGAAAGTTGGATCTTGTTCCTAAATTACCTGCCACAATCTACTCTAATAAAGGAAAACTAATCTATTCTAATCTAAAAATTCTAAGGAACCAGAGAAAAAAGAGAGTGAAAGAGAGCCTACACTAAAGCGGTGATACACCAGAAAAGGAAAGAGGTGAGATACTCTGCTGAGGGAGAATGAAATAGGGGAAAATAGAGATGAGGGAGGCTAGAAAAAGTGACACAAACCCTAGATCCTAATCCACCATCAAAACTCCATGAAACACAACACCTTGCAGCTGCAAACATGAAATACACCCACAAAAAACAAATTTTAAAGGGAGAGGTGTTGGAACATAATGATTAAGTGGTCTGGCCAACTCTTAATATATATGAGTCCATCACTAATATATAGGTTAATATTTAATAATATGAAATATTTCTATTTCTATTATTTAATATGCTAACCTAGGTATATACTTTAAGTTAAATATTTAATATCATGAAATGATTATATTTATAATATTAAATATTATAAACCTAAGTGTATGTGTTAACCATTTTAGGTTGAAAAGGTGGGTCGGGAGACATACCCGATCACCTTATATAAAAAGGACTCTAGGTCCTCATTTGATACATTCAAGAAATATATCAAAGGTGTACAAATCAAGTGATTTAGTTTTACCCTTGGTAAATAGGGTTGTAAGGATGAGATGATCTTACTGGATGTAAAATATGTTCTCTTAAGTAAAAGGTTATTTTCAAAGTGTTTTTTAACCTATTGGGGTTTTCCACTATAAATATTGTGTCACCTATGTTATTTATTTCTTGTAAGTATTTCTTTATTTACTTATGTTATGATGTAATGCTTATTTCAATATTTATTGTAACATTGTATAATATGTAAGTTGATTAAATCCGTATTTATTAAAATCCTCATATACTAACATGGTATCAGAGCAAGGTAAATTAAATAAGTTAAGATCAATTTTTTTGTATTTTATTTATTTAATTTGTACCATTTTTTTAACAATCCGGAAAGGTAAATTAAATAAATATAGATCAAATGTTTTGTATTTTAATTATTTAATTGTCAAAAATTTTTCAACCAACCCAAAAAGTAAATTAAATAAATTAAGAGAAAATGTTTTATATGTTATTTATTTAATATGTACGGATTTTTTTCAACCAACCCGGAAAGATAAATTAAATAAATTAAGACCAAATATTTTTATATTTTATTTATTTAATTTTTACAAGTTTTTTAAACTAACTCTGAAGGGTATTTAAAATAAGTGCAACCTAAAAGTTTTACTTTGTGAAGAATCAAGCTGAATTCACATGTGGAAAATTTGGAAACTTCTTACCTTCTGTGAAAACTTGTGTAGAGGTAAGAGTAAAATATTTGAAATATTTTTTTTATAGTTTTAATATGTCAATGGTAAATGAAGGAGGAGACAAAATCCATCAAAATAGGATTTAAATTTTTTCCATTGGATGTGTGAAAAATGTTGTCTCCTCTATAAATTCTAAGGTTTATGTAGAATTTAAAATTACATGGCCTAGTAAATGTTTTAAATCTTTTTTTCATGAGGGGCCCCGTAATAAGGGTTATATGTATTTATTTTTAAAAAATTATATATACTATAGTTTATAATTTTTATAGACTATATGTTGTTTTTTATTTACATTATATTAACTATATACCTCTTTTTTAAAAAGTGAATATATTTTTACATTATAAATTATAATAGGTTAATATAATGTATTAAAATATAACCTCCCTAATATTATATAGAAGAATAAATTATAGAATTTCACATTCTGGAAATACACAACAAGTTTTGAATCCATTAAATTTGACGGTCAAATGACCATTGTCAATGATGAACCAATTTTTTTTTATAAATATGTATCTAACTCTGTGGTACATTGTATATTATAATGGGGTGTGTTTTACAGGTTTAGGAAAACAATGACATCCGGTTATTTTGTCTTGACAAAACTCAAATCCTGAATGGAACCAACTACAACATTTGGAAGATCATGGTCAACTCAGAACTTATGGCAAGGAAACTCTGGACAATTGTTTCGAATCTGAGGTTTCTCCCACCGATCTTCAAGCAACTGTATATAACATGAATACATACTCACAACAAATGCAGAGGCTCTTTCCATGATTTTTCCCAACGTGAATGATGAGTACCTTCTACACATTGGTAATATTAAACATCCCAAAGAGTTATGGACACAACTAAAATCCATGCATGAAGGTACGCATTTATCCAAAATTATTAAATTAGTTTTAGAATTGCTTACAACTCCTATGAAAGGAGATGAAAAATTAGTGAATTTCTTAGCTAAAATTAAAAATATTAAAGCACAATTAGATGGATGCAATTGTGATTTAATTGGTGAAAAATTAATCTACTTTATTGTTCAGTTAAATATACATGAAAGATTTAGGAATTTTATTTCTATCTTGAACTCTAAATATCAAAACAAAAATGATCTACCTGATTTAAATACCTTGAGTTCACTTTTGATATAGGAAGATAAAGTGATGATGAACTTTGACTCTAAGGAGAATGCCTCTCAGGCACTTCTTGCTTAGAATTCAAAGTTCAAACCTCGCAAGCCCTTCTCAGATCAAAAATTTAGATCTAAATCTTCTTTTGTTGATAAGAATTTTTTTCTTTTCGATCAATTGTGTGTTAGCTTTAGTGGTAAATGTCACAAATGTGGTAAATTTAGACATAAAAAGGAAGATTGTAAAACTAAGAAACCTATCCATAAAAATAAAAAATAAATTATTTCTTCAAAATACAATTTAAGGAAAAATGATAGCTCTAGTGATATTCCTAAAACAGTTGCATTATATGGTGTGTTGTATTATTCCTCTAATTATGAATGGATTCTAGATTCAAGTGCATCAAATCATATGACTGGTATTTCAAATTCTTTATTTGATGTTGTGAAAATCAATGAACGTATGTATTTTGGTAATAACTCATCTTTAGAAGCAATAGAGAAAGGGAAAGTAAAATTTGTTAATGGTGTGTTGAATAATGTTTTATTTGTTCCTAAGCTCAAAAAGAACCTTTTATCATGTTCTCAATTAACTCATGATGGTTTGGCTATTAAAAATTTGAAAGATACTTGGTATATCAAAGATAGTAATGATAATATAATAGCTAAAGGAATTCAAAGAAATGGTCTTTATATTTATGATGATTTCTATTCTGCATCATGTTTTGTTTCTCAAAGTTTTAATAATTTAAAACTATGACATGAAAGATTTGAACATGTTAATTATATAAGTTCATATGAAATCGCTAGATATAATCTTGTGAAAGGTTTGCCTATGTTGTCTTCTTCCAATGATGCGTGTGAAGGGTGTTTACGCTCAAAACAAAGTTCTAAACCCTTTCACTCACATCTTGAAGAGAGTTCCTCTTCCCCACTAGAACTTATTCATAGTGATGCTAGAGGACATCTTGAAGTAACTTCATTAAATGGTTCTTTATATACTGTGACATTCATTGATGATTTCACCAGGATGATTTGGTCATATTTTCTTAAAATAAATCTGATGTACTTGAGAAATTTAAGGAATTTAAAGCATTTATTATAAACTCTTCAAATTATAAAATTAAGATACTTAGAACAGATAATGGGGGTGAATATGTTAGCCTAAAACCTTTATGGTTTAAGGATTGTAAATCTTGTAGTGTATAACGGGCAGGTAATCTATTGGCATATGTTATGTTATCCCACTTAATATTAAGGGGAGTGTTGGAACATAATGATTAATTCATCTAGCCAACCCTTAATGTATAGGGGTCCATCACTAATATATAGTTTAATATTAAATAATATGAAATATTTATATTTCTATTATTTAATATGCTAACCTAGGTATATACTTTAGGTTAAATATTTAATATTATGAAATAATTATATTTATAATATTAAATATTATAAACCTCGGTGTATGTGTCAACCGACATACCCGATCACCTTATATAAAAAGGACTTTAAGTCCTCATTTGATATATTCGAGAAATATATCAAAAGTGTACAAATCAAGTGATTTGGTTTTACCCTTGGTAAATAGGGTTTTAAGGAGTGATTTTACTAGATGTAAAATAAGTTCTATTAAGTAAAAGGTTATTTTCAAAGTGGTTTTTACCCTATTGGGGTTTCCACTATAAATATTGTGTCACCTCTATTATTTATTTCCTGTAAGTATTTCTTTATTTACTTATGTTATGATGTAATGTTTATTTAAGTATTGATTGTAACATTATATAATATGTAAGTTGAGTAAATCTGTATTTATTAGAATCCTCAAATTCTAACAAGAGGCATGAAGAAATAATAAAACACCATAAAGGGTTGAAGACCACCACAAAAACATGATTCTATTGCTCAAGAAGGTGCACAGACCATTACATTTCTTGCTCAGAGGCATAAAATCCATTTTCTAGGCATAGGTGAAGGCTTACAACTTAAATGGAGTTAGGAGACAATTTTGAAAGAGTTTCCCCACACCCAGAACATCTCTCCCTTCTCAAAATGAGAAGTGTTTACAATATATAACACAATAAAAAATAGAGAGAAAGAAGTAAAAATGGATCTTTCCCTACAAGCTCAACCACCAACCATCAATGCTTTTACAAATCTACCTTAAATCTATCAATTATGGTCCCCGTGTCTTTGGCATGTTGAAGAAGGAAGAAAGGCAGATCAAATGAAATCTGATCTGGTTTTCAAAGCAATCGGATCATGCATTGATGATAGGAAATATGTTTTCCTATTTTTACCCACCAAATACCGCTGAAAATACTATTTTATGCTTCTATGGCATAGAGGAGGTCAAGATCTTTTGAATGGTACCAAATTTGTTGAATTTCAAGAACTGGATCGACAGATATGCCCATTTGAATATTTGAATCAAATCCGTACAAAAATGGTGAAAAATAAGTTTTGCAAAACAAATACGTGGGCCTAAAATCCACTTTGGCATTTTTGTGAAAAAACACAAAATTATAAAAAAACCTCCCACAGCCCCGCAAGCTCGAAAAGCACTTTAGGCGAATAACCTCCATGGGCCCAAAATTGAAATTGTGCCTTTTACACAAAAAATGCAAAAGTGCAAAAGTATCCCTCAGGCCCGCAAGCCCATAACTTCACATTTTGCATTTGGTGAACAAATCTCCTCGGGCTCATGGGCCTGTACTTACAAACTATGCCATTTGTAAAAGTTACAAAATTTCTAAAGTTTCCTTGACAACGCACTTCCCTACAGCTGACAAAGGCTTGACATGTGGCTTCTCTGGGCATCGGTGGAGGTGTGGCTTACTTCTATACTTTATGCCTTTTCAAATCAAAACCAAAAATTCTAAAGTTCCTCCGATGACCCGCCTTCCCACTTTGACTTGAAACATGGCCACATGTCCCTTTACGGGGCCTTAGGCATTTTCCTTCATTTGGCACAAAGATCGTCTGTAGGATCATGGGCCCGTAATTATAAACGTGCCCTTAGCAAAAATTTTACAAAGTGCCAAAGTGCCCCGTGAGACCCGCCAACCTGAATTTACACTTGGGCAAAATTTCCTCTGTGGCGTCGCATATTCACTTAGCAAAAGAAATCATCCCCGGACTTTCGGACCTATAATTGTAACTTGTACCTTTTGTGAAAAGTGCAAAATGCCAACATATCTCTAGAGGCCTACCAGTCCACAATCTACCTTTGGCGAAAAGTCTTCCTAGGCCCACGCCCGCTTTGACAAAAAAATCTTCCAAGGCCCACTGACCCATAACGTGTATAATATGAGGAGTTAGAAGGACTTCTTTATATTTCCAAAAAAGGGAAGACATTTCCTATCTGATGGAAATATTTTCACGGTTCCTTAAGTACTTGAAATATATGAAAATTCAGATTGACTCACTAAAGGAGGGAAAATGGTGCTAGTTGACCAAAAATAAGTGTGAGCTTATTTTGGTCAACAATTTGGTGACTCATGGGGACATCTTCCTGCTAGATGAGATGATCAGTGGCCTTGAAGCATCCATTGGGAATGAATTCTACCTGGTAAACACAAATTTGATTTGAACTTTGAAAATATGATTCTTGAGCCACTTGGAAACCACTGAAACTAGAGCTGATCTAACCAAATGCCATTTTCAATGCACTATGCATGAGAAAAAAAACACCACCACACAACTATGTACATAACTGGAAATCATACATACCCCAAGTGGGATATGTAGAGTGTGCACAAGCACTTCTTATGCTGAAATCAAACCTACCTACTCTACTCTAACCAGAGAGATGAGAAATTTTAAACAAAACCTACTACTGGTGATGAGAAATAACTTGCCCTTCCTTACAATTGGCAGCCATGCAATTAATTTTACATTGAATATAACTGAGATTAGGAGTGGAAGGCTGACTACAAATTGTTTCTCCACTCCCTCCATCAAGGTAAAAACTTGAAACAAAATAAATACCTCTTCAATATGTTGCTCACTTGGTTCCAAGAGGTATTGTTGTTGATCCTTGGAACTTTGAGGATCTCCTTCATGCTTAGAAGTAATCATGACTGGTTTTGGCTTCTCCTTGGCTCTAATGAAGCCAAGTATCTGATTGGGAAAGGTCTGGTTTGATGGATGTGACCACTATTCTGAAATTTAACTCCAAAAATGGAGTCTCCGTGTAGATCCAACTTGATGGATGATGTGAGAGGGATGATGAAATCCTCCTGCTCTTTTCCTTCCTTCTTCTGTGAAGAACATGGAACATTCATAACTTCCAACCTTGGTTCTAGAGGGTTGTTATGAAGTGTAGGCTATTGTCCTTGAAGGCTCTCCTTCATCGAAACAGGCTCATATGCTTGGAAGGTGGATGATGGAGGAGAAAATGATGTGATCTCCATGGGCTCCTCTCTATCAAAGTATTCCTCCAAGTCAGATAGATAATCTTCCTCCTTGTTGTCCTATTGCATGTGCTCAACCTCCTCCATGGTTCCGCTCATCTTTAAACATGAAGTTTGAAATCTCAAACTCTTCTTCAACATTAGAGTTTGAAGGGGATAAAGTGGGAGGAAGAACTGAAGGTTCTTCTATGGCCTTCTCTCTACTTGAAGCCTCTTAAATTGTATGGTTCTTCTCCATTATGGATTCATCAATCAAATAAGGCCCTTCAAATGAAAACAAAAAAATTCAACAATGCTTTATTCATCAAGTGGCTTCAACTCTAATTTGATCTCTTCCAGTTGCTCCTCTTCAAAAGGACTTGGAGCTGATTGTTCTTATTCCTTGGTGACTGATTCTAAAGCTTGAATTGGATCAGAATTTTCTTCAAATAAAGTGCCAACATAGGCACTCCATCTAGAGAAAATTGATTGTTGATCTTCTCCTTCTTTTTATTGTTCTTCTTCTGCTGCAAACTCAGCCTTAGCCACCACTAGCTCTTCAACCTTGACCTCCTCTATTGGCTTAACCATCAAGGGGATCTTTGTAATCCCAAATTTGAGAGCCAAGCTCACCAAAATTCTAATATTTTTTTCTTTTTTGGCTCTTCTTGTTGCTGCCCTTGGCTGGTTGTCTGATTTTCATCTTCCCAACATGGATTTGGGGATGCAAGAGGAGGTGTAGGTTGGGATTCAACTAGTTTTGCTATTGTTTGTGGTGGAGAGGGAAGTGGAACTTCTTGTTTGTTTTGAGGGAATGACTGATTGGAAGGAAAAAGGGAAGAGGAATTGAGATGAGATGGAAGATTAGGAAATGGGGAAGGGAAATCAACATTTTAGGTAGTAAACAATGGTCTTGAATCTTGACCATGCTAAAATGATAAAGCATGGGATGGAGAAAAAGGAGCACAAGGAGTTGATGATTGACCTACCCATTGACAAGGTTGTCTCACACTTTTCTCATATGCCTCAATATACTCAGTCCAATGTGCAAGTTGGGGCAACATTTCAACCATGAAGTCAAGCTTCTCATGAGGGCTGTAATGTCTTGGAAAATGGCCTTCCTATGGACAAGGTGCCATGCAACTAATTTTGAATGCCTTCATTTGTATTGTAGACCTTGATTGAACTATGCCAACCTCCATTTTTTGAATCTTCGCTAGCAGATCAACATTTTCCATTTGACTGTTGTTATTGTATGCATACCCTTGTTCCTGATAAGCTCCATAGCTAAACTAGTTTTGTGTAATGCCCACTAAAACAACCCACTTGAGACCCAAGAACAACCTAGGACTAGTTAGGAAAATTATGGAATAATTTTTTTGTTTAAAAGAGACTACAACTAGGTTACAAGGCAACATTTGTCACTAACAAGTTCCTAGATAATTCTAAACTACTAGAACATACTTTTCTTTTATTAACAATTATTAGAGGTCATAAGGTCCAAAATTTAGGGTTTGAGGGTTCAATAAGGTTCAGAGGGTAGTTCCTCACCATACCCACTCTCTAACAGGCTTCAAGGTTCAACTTGATTTTTCTCAAACTTAACACATTCAAAAATTTCCTAAATTATTTCCATTGGATAGGAAATTTCCTCGCCTTTCCATTGATATAAATAATTCCTCTTAACTCCTCATATTTTTTGAGTTATGGGCCAGTGGGCCTTGGGGTGAAAAATTTCCCCAAAAGTGGGCCTGCGGGCCCAAAGGTGAAAATTTTCCACAAGGGCAGGTTTGCGAGCTGCAGGGAGACTTTTGGAAAATTTCCCGCGTGGGAAAAAAAAACTAACTTTGTGCCTGCGGGTCTGCATGACTACAAGAGACACGTGGTGCCTCCAAAGCCAGCGTGGGGAGAGCGGAGTGGTGGGAGACATTTTTAAAAATCATCCCGTGTGGGGTGAAAAGCCAACTTTACGCCCATGCTCACGCAAGTCTTCAAGGGACACGTGGCATCTCCTAAGTCAACGCGTGGAAGGCAGGTGGTGGAGAGAAAATTAGTTTAATACGCCGAAGGGTTAAGAGGGTAGCATTCACCGCGCCTCCGTTGACACCTCGCGATGCCACGTGGTGGCTCCTGATTAGCTATGGGCCGGCGGGTGGTGGGGAATATTTGGAAAATTTTCCCAAAATTTTTGAAACAAAAAAAGGCAAAAAGGGACCCGCTCCTCCGCCGATGCCTCGTGACTGCCACATGGCATCCCTGATTGGTTGCGGCCCGACGGGGCGACGAGAAATTTTTTCTAAAATTTTCCTTAAGTGCTAAGTTAAAAGAGAGATTTGCCCCTCTGCCAATGCCTAGTTGTGCCACATGGTAGTCTCTGATTGGCTATGGGTTGGTGAGGTGGCCAGAACAATTTGGAAAATTTTCCCAAAAAATTTCCAAAGCGTTGAGCTTAAAAAGGGGTCCTCCCCTCCGCTGACACCTCGTGGTGCCACGTGGCAGCCTCTAATTGGCTGTAGGTAGGTAGGGTGGTAGGGAAAATTAGAAAAAAATTCCAAAATTTTTCCTAAGTGCTAAGGGAAAAATTCGGGCCCGCCAAGAATTTTTTTCCATTTTTTTAATATTTTTTTACACCAAGGAAGAAAACTTCAGGAGGCCATAAATTTTGATAGAGAGATTAGGTTTGGGAAAATGAGGAATTTATGGAAATATCTCGACATCCTCTTTACTTAGGGATCATTAATTTTTTATTTTGATAAAGTTTAAGGGTCAATTTCAAGAAAACGATCTGCAGGCTTTTACAATATGAACTGGTAAATTTTAACTTATAAGATTTGTTCAATTTGATCTTCTTCCTCTCTCAACATGTCAAATAGACATGGAGAATTGTTCTTAGATGGATTTAAGAAGGATTTCAAGATTCAATTTGTCTGATTGATTTGTAATTTGAACATTTACATTTCTTAACAGAAAAATGATTGTAAGAGGGTTGAGCCCGATTTTGCAAGGTTTTGAAGGATTTATCCTTAAGTGTTATAGTCTAATTGAATTCATTTAGGACACAATACTTCAATTTAATCATTTAATCTATTATTTCATTGTTATAGGTTTGAACTATGCATTTTAGGTAAAGTATTTGCAGTTGAGAAACAAAACAGAGATCAAGTTTGAAAGGGTCTATTTATTATTTTTCATCATCCAAGTCATGGAATTCCTTCCAATTCCAATCTAATACATTTAGTTGATTCAATTCTAACTATTCAAAAACCAAAATACAATTTTGATTTCCAACTTTACACATTTCAAAAGATAGAGTTATGCATTTTCCTTCATACGCATTTTTTTCTTTCGAACAAAGATTTCAATTCACATTTAGATGTTCAATCTTAAAACAACAACACAAATTGAGAAAAGTAATGTGATACTTTATTGATTCTAAAATACAACTTTACAACCTTTCTTTCATTCTTCGAATTCATCATAGAATACAATTCTTTCACATTCTTTCAAAGGCTGAAAACAGATTTTTTTTTTTTACATTTCACTTTACAAATTTCATTAACAATAAAACATCTTTCTATTACAAAACATTTACAAATTCCTCCACCTCAAGTGGGAAAGGTTAGAATAAATTTTATTTCAACAGGGGACTGTCAAACTATCTCCTTTTTTTTTGCTCTAGAACAACAACGTACATATTTTTCATTCTTCCAAATGGTAATCACAACAAGAGTATGGGAAAGGCAATGCTATCCACCCAACCAAGACATCCAATTAAGAGGAGAAGTCATCCTTCTTCATTGGCCCGTGAGCCCCAACCATAATGCAATAAAAGATGTGATCCAACTCATGGCAACAACAAGCTTCCACAAACACATAAGCAACATTTTCACAATAAAACACAGTCCAAAATAGAATGTAGTTTACAACTACATTAAAGCATGAAAATATTACTGAGGATTCATCAAGAAAGCCAAAGGAGAAAGAAACTATGGGGGATGCTGCTTATGCCTCCCAAAGGTAAATGGGTATCTCCACCTGGGAACAAACCACCAAAATATGTATATATATATATATATATATATATATATATATATATATATATATATATATATATATATATATATATATATATCATTTCAAATCCCTGAAATGCCCTTATGCCTCCCCCAAGTACCCCTTATTCCTCACATTTCCTTATGTCTCCCCAACCTCTTATGGCACCCCATAATGAGTAAAGAAATGCAAGCTATTTCTTTGTAAGGTGGAACCAAAATCCCAACTCCCTCCACTCTTATACCTCCCCTGAACACACTTTTGTCCTCCCACAAAATAACCCCATAGTCATCTCCTACACCATTCCTAGGCCATCTACCCAACATAACACAAACAAGAAAAAACATTCACACATTAACAATTTCATAAACAAAAGAGAAGCATTTCAAGAGCCAAGCTCTTAGCTCTCCATGATGGAGTTGTTCCACACTACAACAAATATGGTCTTTTGCTACAATTTTACACCAATATTTTAGTGGTTACATGGAATTCCAAAAATTTAATTTGTGGAATTGGAATTATAGCTAATCCACATTTTGATATATTATTGTAGTTTTTCCATAATTATTTATTCCATAGATAGTCCACAATTTATAAAATTTATAGTTAATCTCTATTTTTTAAATTGTATATTATCCACATTTCTTAACTTTTGTAACATTTCTACAATTCTTGTATTTGTTAGTATTCCACAATCTTCACAAAAATGTAGTTTATCTATATATTACATCTTTGTAAAAATTCCACAATTTAGAGTTTTGTAACTCTCATCATTATTATATTGTGGCAATTTCAACAATTTATTTCTACAATTGTCATTACCACATAAAAATTGTAGGTGGAAGCTACAATTTGATTGCCACAATAATTAATTGTGAAATTATCTTTTTAAAAATGTAGAAATGTTATTATTAACAACCAATTTGACATTTATTTAGATAATTCTTTATGTGGATTGTCTACATTTGGAAGACATAAATATAATTTTATTATTAAATGTGAATATTTTTTTATAAAAATAATATTTTTCATTAATATATATTATTAAAAAAATATTTTAACTGAAAATTGCAAACATAAAATATATTATTTTATTAAAATATATATTTAAATAAATAAAACTTTTTTATAATGTGCAGATTTGAATAAATAACTATTTTAAATAAATAAATAGTTTTAAGGATATATCCTTATTTTGAACCTTGTAGTTTTAAAAAAATAATATTATATATCATTAAATTCATAAATTTATATAAAACAAATTTCATTTAAATTATAAATACTAATTTTCAATACAAATTGTGGTTTGTGGGAGAAGTTACTATGGTTCCGTAAGATTTTTTATTTCCATTATATATATTTTGGTTTCCTAATATTTATATTGAATTGTTATTATGTGAACTAGTTTAGATCCTTTAATTTCTGTAAGTTCCTTATTTTATATGAAAGGGAAGAAAGATTAATAGAAATTCATGAATCTTTATTTCTCACAATAATTTTTAGAATTTGATTGTATAAAAATAAATTAAAATTAGTTTAAAATCAAAAGTATGAGTGATTAAAAAATGCTTTGATATGACTAGTACTAGAGCCTAATGCTGGTAATAGACAAATAAATAATAGAGAGCAGAATTAAAATAAAACTAGATCGAAAAATTCATACATCTCGTGGTCGTGGCCTTACACATGGTAATGTAATTTAAAAAGTTCCTTCAAACAGATAGTCTTGAATGCACCAGAGTTTGAGAAATTGACTAAACCAAGTGGGGCATCCAACGTAATTACCATTATCTCATTCAGATTATACTGTATTTCCCTCGCCTCACCTAGCAAAACCGTACTAGGATATATGTTTTAGTCACTTAAATACGGAGCCCAAGCCAAGGCCTTAACAAGAAAACTCATATGCATGGTCGATGATATGGAAATCTGGCATGAAAGCATGTAAGCTAAAAAGCAACAAATCTGTTGTGCGGTATAGGGATCTCATTGAATGATCTCTCACACTTGTGACATCATCATTATGTTTTTGTTTATGTTTCTTGTGTTGTTTTACTCATCGATTTTACAGCAATCAGGATATGGACAGTAGACCCTATCGGCCTCAAGAACATCTAGAAGCCTTTTGAAAATCTCAATCCATTTAGATGACAGGAATCTATCATAGTCATCAACAACGAGCCCAACATCGCAGTCTTCATGCGGCAGTGAGGTAAAGAGGCATGCCCCAGGTTCACCTCTGCATGTCTGTAAAACAGGTGACGATAACCTCTTATGTAACACATATGACTCTTGAATTTACTATCACAGTAGATACTGAGAAAAGCTAACCCCATGTGCGGCTCTGTTGTCAAACCAGGGGAGAAGTAGCATTACCACTTTATCCAAATCCCTAGTTACCTCCTCGAATTCTTCCAAACACTTCGAGATTTTACCCACTCTTACTTTTCATGACCTTTATAACTGAACATTACCAAACAAACAACTTGTTATGAGCTAAAATATGAGAGCAACATTTTCTGTGTGAAAAATAAGTGCTCACTTGCTTTAGAATCTTGGGAATCTCCAAAAAAATTGAGATTTCATATACCCAGGCGGAGCACTTTTGAGAATCCTTCAATGAGATCCCTGTACCATGCTATAGATTTGCTTCTCCCGATTATCACCTTCCTCATTTTAGGTAGATAGAGCTATTATTTCTTTTGAAAAAATAAAAAATTGCATGTGTTTTGATAAGATTCTATTATTATAACAAAGCTACTGCAGGAAATCCGTTAATGGTGTAAAGTTCTTTAATTGCTCACCATTGGATTTAATTTTAATAGGCGGATGAGATTTATCTCACTTTGATCTGTGCAATAAGGATTCCACCAGTGCATGGTCATGAATTTTCCATCTTTTTCTGAACATGTAGGTCTCAAAAATCTTTTTAAAACACTAATATCACACGTGGCTTATTACAATCACATATGAATTAGGGAAAACAACTAGAGTAAAATTTTTCCTTTCAATATTTAATTTCATGTGATGAAGAAGTTTATTATAAATAATAGCAGCCAATATTGGAAATATTAAAACATAAAAACACTAGTCATTTATAAATTACAAGCATGTAGCAGTTACGGTTCTAAAGTATGCCTAATACATTTAATTAGAATTATTAATATAGAACTATGTATATTTTAAAATGTCTATTAAGTATCCATTAGTTGTGAAATAGTTTAATTTTAGTAGATTTATGTATTTTTAATTATTTTTTATATAAAAAAATTATTGATATATTTTAAGACAATCCATCAATCTTATCTATTAGTAATTTGTGGATTGATACAATAATAATTAACGACTCTTACTATACTCAATCATTCTCATATGCATGTTGAGAATATGTAAAAGATGATATAAATACATATCATGATTCACTTTAAATAGTTTGTTTACTATTTTAATGGGTTAATCTACTAGCGACAAGTCTTTGTTGTTGAAACAATGTTAATTATATAGAATTTGGTCTAATTTAGATTACCATGAACTCTACATGTTTCTTGAAGACTACACACAAGAAATAATGTATATCTTAGTCCAATGTAATGCGCGTGCATAAACATTATAAATTTAAATGCTCTTTTCAACATAAAATGTAAATTCAATATGCTCTTTTTAAAGATTTTGTAGATACTTTTGTCACAGGAATGCTACATTATCACTAAAATCAATGATTTATTCCTTTCCTAATTAAAACCTACCTGTACTCATGTATTTATAGGTCCTTAAATTTATATTAGGAACATATTGACATGCATGAAATAAATTCGACAATATTTTATTCAGTTATCCCTATTTGGAACCACGAGAAAGTGGGGATAGTGGTTCAGGCCTATGAAGTCTTACATGTTGGAGTTAACTTTTAAATAATATATACAAATATTTATTACAAGGCAATGTTCTCCTAGATGCGCATTCCTTTTATTTTTCGCATGCTAAAAAATGTGATGTTCTAGTTAGTAAATATATTTACTTCAAAGCTTTTAAGAGTTTAATTCTCGCCAAATTGGATTTTTTTATTATCTATAATTATATAATATTTCAATAAATTCAAATGATATAAATATGTATCTTGTCTAATGTGTTGTTTCTATAATATTGTAGTTTTGTATTTTTATTTTTTAATATGTACAAATAATAAAGTTTAGATAATGTGATATTTCCATCCTATTCAATGTGGAATTCTCACACTATTATAAATTCATAAATTAATATTTTTAAAATATATCATAATAAACAACTTAATAAAAATAATTTATTCTAAGAAATAAACTAATAACATATTTATATATAAAAGGTTAATGTGGAAGTTCCACTTATTCCGAATTTATATTAGTATTCTCAAAATATACCAAAAACCTTATAGTAATATAATAGTTCCACACAATTATAATTTTAAATTAGTTTAGTTTAAATATGTTATAAATGTCAATACAATAGGTAATAATTATAATAAATTTTACACATTTTTTCTATATTTTGGTTAATGTGGTATTTCCATAGTATTTTTTTTATTAGTACTTAAAAATATATATAATAATAAATATATCATTTGGTTAATGTAACATGTCCATGCCATCTTAATTTCATATCAATTTTCTTAAAATTACCAAATAAAATTTTGGAAATAATGTTAATTTTTCACATTAAAATAGTTTTACATTAGTCTTCTTAGAATATATAATAAATACATGTATAATAACTAATATTTATGTTATCATAATCTTCTTAAAGTATGTTATAATAAACATATATTTGGTGTAATGTGGCATTTCCACACTATATATTAACCTGTTTAAATATGTAAAACTTCAAATAAAATATATACTATTTAATGTGGTGCTTCCACAATATTATGATTTTATATCAATCTTCATAAAAACATATGTCACACGTGTAATTATGGTGGATAATATTTATAATAAATTTTAATATTTTTTTCTAAAAAATGTGGAATTTTCATAATGAAGGTTTGGAGATGTGGGTTATCTACAAATTTTTTAAAATATAAATTTACTATGGAAAATCCACAATAATTGAAAATCAATAACTAAATGATCATAGAGATGCCACAAATATTCTACAATTATGTCAAATTGTGTAAAATTTGTGGAATAATTGTAGTAAAAAGTGCTTGCTTGTTGTAGTGCCAAGTTCCAAAACAACATGTTTAACCCAATGCAAGAAATTCAAATCAGCCAAGCACAAGCATGTAACAATCCTCCAAACACTCCTTCAAGTAAGAGCTCCCAAAACAACAAGGAATTTCCCAAGAATGAATTCTCCAAAGTGAATAAACCCCAAAACAAGGCAAGCCATTCAAATTTTATAGAAGAGGGAAGGGAAGAGGATGAGGAAGATCCACGTAGGATGCCATGTCACACATATTCAACCCCAACCTAAAAGTCAACTTCATTCTCCAGTGCATAATAATTAGGTGGGTGAAAAATATGATAGTTTACTTACGCACTCAAAACCAACCCACACCCCAAAGGACTGAAATTAAATCATGTAAGAAAAGTGTAATAAAAACCTATGATTTGCCTTCTCAAAAGGCATTATAAAAGTCTAGTCTTAACTCTCCAACCGTAGGTATGGTTGGTAATTAAATTTAAGAGGTATGGGACAAGTTTAACTTGTCCCACAAGCCTCCAAAATCAGCCTCCAAGGTCAAATTCGAATTTCTAAGAAGGTGGAGTGTTTCACACTAAAAAGTTAACTTACACATCTCTTACAACACTTTAATTCATGGCCAACAACTCTATTAATTACTCTCTTATGACATATTTGACTTATTTATTTTAACAATATGACTACTCACAATATTTACACACCATTTAATAATTAATGAAAGGGGTAAAAGCACCACAAAAATAAACACATGCAAACATAAACAAAAACAAAATAAAATAAATACATAAAAAACCCCTTGGTCACATTTAAAGGTGATCCCCCATGGGAATCCCTAACACACACACAAACATGCACAAACAAATACTATTTTCCATGGTGACCTTGTTGAATTCATCTAGAATTCCAATGTGGTTGGTCTCAATCACTCGATATTTGTTTTGATCATTTAACCTACAAAACACAAATACCTCCATTTGGCCTCGTGGCCATATCGAACATCTAAAATAATATAAATATAATTTCTAAAATCTTCTAGATATATGAATCACAACAACATCAAGTAATCTAGGAATATCATTTGTAATTTTACTCAACAATTATATAATCATCTAATAATTTCCATTTCTAGGTCAAACAACACACCATCATCAATATCCAAAATGCCTCTAATAATCATCATGCATCATAACTGAATCAAGTCAACAGTAATCCATGATCTACATCTATCATCATACTATAATAAGGTCCACAATCAAGACTATAATATAATCAGTGGTAACATGATTAGTATCAAAAGGTGTCAAGGGGAAGTGGGCAGTACATTTTGACAATGCTCATATGGGTAAGCATGGTTATTCTAGATCTGATCATAATGTTGATCTGGAGGAGTAGTGAAATACATTTGAGGTGGACTGTATTGTTACAAGTGTGAATTCCCAAATGGAAATGAAGTCATGATTGCACAACTTCATGGAATGAAAGAAAATGAAAGATGTGGAATGAAGAATGGGTGGAAATGGATGGAAGGAAAGTCTGAAACTCAAAGAATGGGTTGTTGACAAGATGGAGTCACCAAATGTGCTTTCCATGTGCCTCCAGAGGATGAATTTCACCAAGAACACATCAACTTGATGAAATGAAGTGGTAAGGTGCTTTAAACCTGTCCAACCGGGCGTGCCAGAAATGTTAGTGTGGTAGCACGGTGGCTTAAGATTTGTTGTTTGATAATGAGACAACTTGGAAAGAAGAGAAAGATATAACTCCAATGTCCCACCAGTCATGCCAAAACTGTTAGTGCAAAATCACAACACCCCCAAATGGCTTGGTTTTATGTGGGGCATTCAGTGTGATCTGCATAAAATTGGATCATCTCTTAAGTTGTGGGACCTACAAACCTAAGATGGACCTCTAGAGAAAGTTGGTTCTTGTTCCTAAACTACCTTCCACAATCTACTCTAATGCAATAAAATCTAATCTATCCTAATCTTACCATTCCAAGGAACCGAGAGAAAGAGAGAGTGAAAGAGAGCCTACACTAAAGTGGTTATACACCAGAAAAGGAAAGAGCCAAGATACTCTAGCGAGGGAGGATGAAACAAGGGAAAAAATAAATGAGGGAGGCCAGACAGAAGTGACACAAACCCCAGATCCTAATCCACCATTAAAACTCCATGAAACACAACACCCAACACCTTTAAACGTGAAATACATAAACAGAAAATAGATTTGAAATGAAGAGACAGGAAGAAACAATAAAACATGAGAAAGGGTTGAAGAACACCAATAAATCATTAGTTTATTTCTCTAGAAGGTGTATAGACCATTACATTTATGATCAGAGGCATAAAATCCACTTTCCAAGTGTAGGAGAAGGTTTACAACTCAAATGGAGTTAGGAAAAATTTTGTGAGTTTCCCACACCCAAACGTCTCTCCCTTCTCAAAATGAGAAGTGTTTACAATATATAGAATGATAAAAAACATAGATAAAGAAGGAAAAATGGATCTTTTTGCAAGCTCAACCACCAACCATCAATGTTCCTTTAAATACACCTACAATCTATTAATTTTGGTTCCCGATGTATTTGGCATGTTGAAGAAGGAAGAAAGGCAGAACAAATCAAATATGATCTGGTTTATAAAGCAATCAGATCATGCATTAATGGCAGGAAAGATGTTTTCCTATTTTTACCCACCAAAGCCTACTGAAAATAATATTTTATGCTTCCATGGCGTTGACGAGGTCAAGATATTTCTAATGGTAGAAAATTTGTTGAATTTAGAGAAACCTTTGGATCGAAAGATATGCCCATTTGAAAATTTGAATCAAATATGTACAAAAATGGAGAAAAATGAGTTTTGCAAAATGGATCCACTGGCCCAAAATTTACTTTGGTGCCTTTTGAGAAAAAAACAAAATTATAAAAATCCTCCCACAGCCCCGCAGGCTTGAAAATCACTTTAGGCAAAAAACCTCTGTGGGCCCAAAATTGAAATTGTGCCTTTTACACAAATTTAAAAGTGCAAAAGTCTCCTTAGGCCCACAAGCCCACAACTCACATTTTGCATTTGGTGAACAAATCTCCTTGGCCTCATGGGCCCACACTTGCAAACAACACCATTTGTAAAAGTTACAAAATTTCCAAAGTTTCCCCAACAGCCCACTTCCCCGCAGCTGAAAAAGGCTTGACACGTGGCTTCTCTAGGCGTCGGTGGAGGTGCGGCTTACTTTTATTCTTTACACCTTTTCAAACCAAAATCTGAAAATTCCAAAGTTCCTCGAATGACCCGCCTTCCCACTTTGACTTGAAACATGGCGACGTGTCACTCTGCGGGCCTTAGGAAATTTTTCATCATTTGGTGTAAAGATCCTCAAAGGGCTTGAGGGCCTATAATTGTAAACTTCACCCTTAGCGAAAATTTTGCAAAGTTCCAAAGTGCCCTGTAGATCCAACAGACTGAATTTACACTTGGGAAAAATTTCCTCCGTGGCCCCTCATATTCACTTAGCAAAATAAATCATCCCCAGGCTTGTGGACCCACAATCGTAACTCATACCTTTTGCAAAAAGTGCAAAATTCCATATCTCCTGATCCTGCCGGTCTACAATATACCTTTGGCAAAAAGTCTTCCATAGGCCCACCAGCCCGCTTTGGCAAAAAAATCCTTCCAAGGCCAACGGCCCATAATTTGTAAAATATGAGGAGTTAGAACGACTTCTTTATATTTCTGGAAAGGGGAAGAAATTTCCTATATGATAGAAATGTTTTCAAGGGACCTTAAGTACTTGAAATATATGAAAATTCATATTGAAGCACTAAAGGAGGAAAAATTGTGCTAGTCGACCAAAAATAAATGTGATCTTATTTTGGTGAATAGTAATTTGTTCCAATCTATTTTTCCTTTCTTGTATTGTTAGTTTATTTTTAGAGATGACATAGGTGAAATAGTGGCTTTCCTTTTTGCATATGAAACATTAGCACATTATAGAAATGTTTTCCTTACTTATCTATCTTCAACAGGTTGCCAGTAGCATTTGTGAAATCATTTTTGGATTCATACCTCCGTAGAAGTTCTGCAGAAACTGGACCTATTCTGGATTGAATGGATATTTAAAAATTTAAATAGGGAGATCTCCATCTTCGTCCCCATCACTATCACTATCACTTATTGGTTTAGACCAATAGGTGTTTTTCATTTCTCCTTCATTCCTGGAAAGGCTCCTGGAATGAGGGAATGAACCTGACAGAAGTTTGATCCCCAGTGGAGTCACCAAAAACTATTGGTAGGAGTTTTTGCCACTGAATATGCCCATTCAAATTATGTAAAAATAAGAAATACTTAGTGAAATTCCCTTTTCACTTTGGTTGGAATTTCCTCTACTTGTTGAGAGGGATAGTTCCCTCGTATGATGTTATTTTTTATATTTTTGGTGCTTTTAACCGGAATGCACAAAAGGGAAGAAAATTTGAGAGATAAAGTGAGATTGAGAAGGAGAGAGAAAAACCCCATAGGGTTAGGCAAGATGGGAAAATGTGAGACAAAAGTTCTATAAATATTTATTATCAAAGACACACCTAGCCTTGTTGGTCTTACAATATTTGCTTACTGAGGTTGGTTGGATAAGAAATAGGTGAAAACTTCTATGTGGAAAATTACATACAATGGGAATGGAATCTAGGAATCACAAAGTCTTAGTATCCTTGAACATATTGATATGGCACGAAGACTACATACTCTAACATACAACATACCTTCATGGAAAGTACATTGATTCTATGTAAAAATGTCAAAAGTGTGACATTGAGAGGCCCATCAATGCAACACATGTTGGCCACACTCTTGGTTTGAATTTGGACTTGACTCACGATTGGGCTCAACTTGGGTGCTATGTTTCAGAAAATTTATTTGCCCAACATGATTGATTGTTTGATTAAAAACATGAAGGTTGGATCCCTTTAATAACCTTGAGTTGCCGAGTTTTTCTCTCTTTTAAGCACTTAACTTTCTGTCATAATTTGGAAATGCCTCACTCTCTAAGTAGATCGTACATTGGCTTGATGGATTGAGTCCTTTTCCATAACATTTGTGCAAATTCTGAGATTACCAAGACATTTGATAGCTCATATGTCAAGCCATCCTTATTTGCAATAGGCCATTTTGGTGTTGAGTTTCTCCTCACTACCTACTGTGATGATTCAACATCGCTGATAAACTCAGGGAGCCTATATACTTTGTGACGCATCTAAGCTGACCGTCTACGAACTAGCTCGGCTTCTCATTTCCTTCAGTCATGTAGTTGATGAAAACCTTACCTTTTCATTTCGTGAACTTGATGGCTCAAACAAAGCATAATCTGGTCTCTGCATGGAATAGCTCAGTTTCTACAGGATATGAGCTCGATGGGATGCTTGAATAACTTGTGCATTACCACTATGGTATGAGGTCGGTATAGATATCATAACTCGCTGATACTATAGTAGGAGACAAAAGCATTGCTTGATAAATATTATACCACTCGGCTCCTCCGCGACCAACTTGATCTTGGTGAAGAGATAGTTCAATTTTTTCACAAGATCAATGCTTTCTGAATTAACTCTATACATGCCCATTTTTCCCATTCTTAAAAATAGCTTGGTGAACCTAATCCTCAGTTCACTCCTTCATATGCACAATTTACGCATCTGCATAATTACTTGACTTTAAAAAAATTCTATTTAGATTCCTGGATAAGTTCGGCCATGTATTTTATGTTGGCTTCAAATAGGATGGCAAGTCTTGATCACCTATAGCTTGGTGAATTATTTCCTTTAATTCCTATTTGATAATTATCTCATCCTCAAAATTAGCGACTCATTGGGTTTTTTTCCATATAGAGCTTGGTTGCATGATGCAAATAGCTCGGCTATGGAGTAACTCACTACGCCTTTTATATCATTGGAGAAAATGAATTATCAAATGCACAGCTTAATGTTTATTACCACAACTCAACCTTCGTTATTATGAACCCAATGAAATGTTGGCTATCCCAACGCACCACAATTCGAGCTTAGAAGATAACTCATCCTATTTTCATAACATCTTAGTGAAATTATCAAGAGCAACAACCCTCCAATGCTTCCTATCTCACTTCATTCTTTACAAGGCAACTTGATCATATAAAGGAATGGAGTCCGCAAACTATGTAACTCGGTTTTCATCCAAATGGCTCGGTGCACATTATAATAGCTTGGACCTTTATGTTAGATGGAAAAGTTAGATTCATATATACAGCCCATGGCACTTTGAGCCTAATCTCAACAATACTGGCTCAATCTTATCAAATTGCTCATTGATATTTGCATAGACTTGAGCCACCCTCAAAATTGCTTGATCTATGAATGATAATCTCGACACTTGAATAACCAAAAAAATTGCCCAAATGCTCTTAATGCAATAAGATGTCCTGGTAATGATCTCGATGGGTTATTTACTCAAAGTAACTCAGCTCTAGTCCTCCAAATGGTTCTGTTCACC
Source organism: Taxus wallichiana var. yunnanensis (assembly GCA_018340775.1). Lineage (NCBI taxonomy): Eukaryota > Viridiplantae > Streptophyta > Pinopsida > Cupressales > Taxaceae > Taxus > Taxus wallichiana. The sequence continues at coordinate 759,013,231 of CM031244.1, forward strand.
CACTAGGGGCCTATGTGAAACCAAATTAGGCTTATCTTACTGCTCCATTAGATGAGCTTTCCCCTATTAAGAATTTCTTACTTGCTGAACTCAACTCGATGTTGTATTCCAAGAGCTCGGTCCTTGTTATGTAGTATCCTTTCGATCATCAAAGGTAATTCAATCCTACAAATAGCCTAGTTAACACCCATTGCAGCTTCGTTATGTAGACAATGGGCCCGGTCTCAACAACACTTTCTTTGCAAAAGAGTTCAGTTTATGTTTAATTGTTCATTTATCTTTCTGATAACTCAAGTCACTAATGCAAATTTTTTATTTGCTAAGTATACTAGAACCTCATGGAGATGGCAATGTTATCAATTTTTCCATTTTTCCTGAAGGTGGACCTCCTGAAATATCCACAACACAAACATATAACCCCAAAAAATTAAATTTTTGAAAATCCCATCATTTATAATGGGTGACAACAACTAGCTCTTTCTGGGTACATGGATTGGATTGAACATCGTGCAAACAAGACATAGCTCAAACTCCAAAATCTCAAGATTTGGAAAAGATCAGTGTCTTATCCATTGGGCCAAAGTTTATTATAAGGAGACATCCTCTCATACACACGGTTGCATGAAAGCACATAGACACAAAGGAATCGGAAGGAAACAAGCCAAAAATGGGAAAATATACGAAGAAGAAAGAATATATTTACAAGGAAAAAAAGAGAATGTACAAAATCTACACAATTCCAAAGACATCTTTGAGAGAAATAGGCAGCTTTATGAAACAACACACTAAAATAATGAGGCACCCAGGAACTAAAAATGATCAGTTGAATATAGAAAAATATTATAGGAACTAAAAATGATCAGTTGAATATAGTAATACTCCATATGAAAATTATCTAGTTTCTGTGAAGAGTGAATGTCTTCCTGAAACGTTTCTTCTTCTGACAATGGGGAGGTGGAGGTATAATGTTATACAAAATCCTGTATGATCCTTGGTTTCTTCCATAATGATTTATACACACCACTAGACTCGGCACTGGATCCAAAATCCTTATAGCACCGAATTCTTATTTCAATGAAGTTTTGATAACATTTATGTGAAGATTACAACTATCATCATGGCACAACTCATGAGAAACATTCACTTGGATTGGATTTTATTCCTAATTAATTTCAATACAAATTGGGAAAAGAGTACTGAATAATTTTCCATTTCCATTCTGTGTAATTAATACCTTGTCCCTGAAAAACATACTTGTTGCTTTTGCAAACTTAGCACCTTTTCTTTTTTATTCTATAAAGTTTCGAGTCTTAAGTACAAACTACATTATTGATTTGTCTTCATGATTGGCAGGGAACTTGAAGGTTGTTAGACTAGGTAAAAATTGATCAAAAAATTTATCTTCTCGCTCTTTCCCGCATTCCAAAGAATGTGTTGAAACAAGACTATCATAATCATAATTGTGAAGAAAATATTCCAGACATGGATTTCCATTTTCTATTTGTTTCAAGGGACTACAAAAAGGCTCTGATGTACTTAGTTCATTAGCAAATATAACATGAGGGATGTTGATTTCATTAAATTGATTTTCTTCATGTTGAGACACTTGTTTGTTGTTGAAAGAACTTGAAACAAGAGGATTATCATCACTGACTCGGGTTTCATTGTCTACTGACATAAGAGAAAAATCAATTTTGTCCCTGTTTTCATGATGAACTTCAATTTCCAGCAAGTTAAGATCATTCCTTTCAAACCAAGAACATTCAACCATGGTGCAAGATATATTTTCTAATAATTCTATTTCAGGTTGAAATGAAGCCTCAAGTTGTTTTCCTTCTTCATCATTTGAGGGAATATCAAATTGACATGCAATAGGCGGAGAAATAAGAAGACATTCATTGGTGGAATTGAGATAGCATTGAGGAATAAATAAATTGTAATGTGGAGAATCATCATGAGAAACTGCTTGAGTTTTAATTTTCTTCTCTTCATTACAAAGTGTCTCATATTCATTAAATGATTGTTCTTCAATTTATTTTGCCTCCTCACATTCCTACAGTTGCGTGTATTTCCTTTGCTCTTCTCTCATCATCTGTATGGAATTTTTATCATCTCTATTTGCTATTTTCATCTTCCTACCTTTTGCCACACTTTCTTGATATTTAAGCTACAAATATTTGATCACTAGGTCATCACATGAAACAATTTGTTCCAATCTAGTTTTCAATTCTTGCATTGTTAGTTTATTTTTTAGAGATCACATAGGTTTAATAGTGGCTTTATTTTTGCATATGGAACATTAGCACATTATGGAAATGTTTTCCTTACTTTCCTATCTTCAACAAGTTACATTATTGTTTGTGAAATATTTTTTGGATTCATACCTCCGTAGAAGTTTTGCAAAAACTGGACCTGTTATAGATTGATTGGAGCTTGAAAATTTTTAATAGGGAAATCTCCATGTTCATCCCCATCACCATCACTGTTACTTATTCGTGAAGACCAATAGGTATTTTTCATTTCTCCTTCATTTCTGGGAAGACTCTGGATTGAGGGAATGAACTTGCCAGAAGTTCGATCCCCAATGAGTAGCCAAAAAATATTGGTAGGATTTTTTGTGACTGAATATGCCCATTGGAAGTATGCAAAAATCAGCAACAATTAACGAAATTCACCTTTTCGATGGGTGGAATTTCCTCTTCTTTGTGAAAGGGGCAGTACCCTTGTATGATCTTATTTTTTTATTTTTGTGTGCTTTTAACCGGAAAGCACAAAGGCACTAAAAAATGTGACACAGAAAGTGAGAATGAGAAGGGAGAGAGAACACAACCCCATAGGTGTTAGGAAAGATGGAAAAATTTGAGACACAAAGTTCTATAAATATTTAATATCAAGGAAAAACTAGTCCTTCTTGGTCTTACAAGATTTCCTTACAAGGTTGGTTGGATAAGAAATAAGAGAACACTTCTATCTGGAAAAATACATACAATGGGCATGGAATCTAGGAATCACAAAGTATTCATCTCCTTCAGAACATACGACTGTGGCACAAAGTATGATCACTTGAGCATCAAGTATACTATGAAGGAACAACAATATCAATAATTCAATTAGAAGAAGATTAACAAATTTTGAAATTGGAACTATTAACACATCAACATCAAAAGCATTATATTCATTTGAGGGAAAAGTTCGGGCACAAAAAGTTATAACAACGTGATCCAACAACATCCAATAGGATAGAGGAACTCCCCAAAAGAGTTTTGGAATGAGAAATATGAGAGAGGAACTCCTATATCATTACAATGAAGCCTTATATAGGCATTCTTTTCCAAGAATCAGTTATAAAACTACTTGACTAATCCTTAACCCCAACCCAACCTCAAGTTGTCTCAACTTGACTTATATGTTACATTAAAATTTACGGATGTATAATATTTAATTAATTAAATAAATTTCTACTTAGATGAGGATTTCTCTTCTGCTTCATGTTATCCCATATCCTGTGATTGGAGAAAATAATTCACATGCCTCTTAATTTCTCTTTCAACCACCCCTAATATGCCATTCTAAACTGAGTTCATTTATATTTAAATTCTTTAGAAAATCTACATCAATTCTTGATTTTCCTAGCTTATGTATGTAGATATCGAAGCCATACTTCGAATGAGTATTCATTTGCATGATTTCATTGAGAATTGCTCAAGATACGACCATCTGAGTACAAGTAGCATTTTGAGATTTCCACGGTTACTTAGCCTTTACGGGATTATGTATTTAATTCATTGCTAGAAATGATGACTTAAATTATTTCTCCCTTTCTACAATGTTTTCTGCATCCTTTAAATACCTTGAGCATTTAAATTTTAGTGCACCCACTTGATTTATCTCCTTTATTTTACATTTGAATTGCTAGGGGTTTTACTTGGAAATTTAATATTGCCATCTTGGTAGACTCGTGGAAGCAATGCCCAATGTATAGTGGGTGATATGCTCATATGGGGAACTCGGACTTCCCTGACCCATTTTCCTGAGTTTAACTTGGGCTTCCATCCTCTGATTCATCTGATCTCCTATTGAGCCACATGGTCGTTTGACTTGTTGTTCACCCGCATTTCCAGTCATAATTTTTCCAATTCTCGCTCTCTAGTGGCTCATGCACTAGTGCGATAGACTGACTCCTTCACCAGAACCCCACATCCTAATTTTATTGCATTTGATAGCTCAAATGCCAATCCGTAATTATTTATAGTGGGCCATTCTGATTTTGACTTTCATTACATTACCTACTATGATGGTTCACCATTGATCATAAATTCAGGGAGCCTAGACACATTGTGACCTATCTAAGTTGAACTTCTACAAACCAATTTGCCTTATGATTTCCTCAATCTTTTAGTTGATGAAAAACTTTTCTTTTCATTGTGTGAACTTGATGGCATATACGGAGCATAATTTGGTCTTGGATGGAATAGCTCAGATCTTTTGTAGGATATGAGCTCGATGGAATGCTTGAATAAACTGATCTTATAACTTCTGATCTTAATAACTATAGAAGGATCTAAAGCATGGCTCGGTAAATACTATTCCACTTGGCTCCTCCACAACCAGCTCATTTTTTCACGAGCTCAATGCTTTCTAAATTAGCTCTATATAAGCTTAGTCTTCCCATTCTTAAAAATATCTCGGTGAACCTAATCCTCGGCTGACTCCTTTGTATACACAAGTCTCCCACCTGCATAATTACTCGTCTTTACAATTTTTTTCAACTCAGCATTCTGGATAATTTTTTCCATGGCTTTGATGTTTGCTTCAAATGCTATGGAAAGTCTTCAATCGCATGTAGCTTGGTGAATTTTTTCCTTTAATGCCTATTCAATGATTACCTCAGCCTCAAAACTTAGTGACTCACTGGGGTTTCTACCATATAGATATCGGTTGCATGATGTAAATAGCTCGATCAAGGAATAACTTGGTCCAACTTTTATATCATTGGAGCGAATCAAATTTTCAAATGCATAAGTTAATTTTCATTACCACGGTTCAACCTTCATTATTATTAACCCAATGTAATGTTGGCTACCCCAATGCACCACACTTCGAGCTTAGAAAATAACTCGGATTATTTTCATAACACTTGGTGCTTGTCAAGAGCAACAACCATGCAATACTTCCTAGCTCATTCCATTCTTTACAAGGAAATTCGATCTTATAAATGAATGGCATCAACCAACCATGTAACTCGGTTTGCATCCAAATGGATTGGTGCACATTATAATAGCTTAGCCCTTTATGTTCAAAGGGAAATCTCGATTCATATATATGATTTCGATACTTTAAGCTTGATCTCAAAAATATTGGCTCGATCTTATCAAATAACTTTCCAATATTTTTACATACTTGATCCCCTCTCAAAATAGCTTGATCTGTGAAGGATAAGCTCAACACTTTCAATCAAAAAACAACTTGGCCCAAATGCTCTTAATGCAATAACATAGCCTAGCCATGAGCTCAATGGGTTAGTTACTAAAAGTAACTCAGCTTTAGTCCTCCAAATGGTTCCATTCAACCACTAGAGTCCTGACTGCAACCCAATTAGGCTTAGCTTACTACTCCATTGCATGAGCTTTCCCCTCTGAAGAATAACCTGCTTGCTGAACTCGAATCGATGTTGCATTTCAAGAGCTAATTCCTTGTTATGTAGTAGCCAACTCACTCATCAAAGGTAATTCAATCCTCTAAATAGCTTGGTTCACACTTGTTGCAGCATGGTTATGTAAACAATGGGCCCAGTCTCAGTAATACTATGTCTACAAAAGAGTTTAGTTTATGTTTAATGGTTTGTTTAATATTTTTGATAACTCATGTCACCAATGCAACTTTTGTATTTCCTAGGTGTACCAGAACCTCATGGAGATGCAAATGTTATCATTTTTTGGGATTCTTCCTTAAGGTGGAACTCCTAGAATATCCACAACACAGGAATATAACCAAAAAAATTTAAATTTTTGAAAATCTCATCATTTATAATGGGTGACAATAACTAACAAGCAATAGAAAGCAAAGTGTAAAAGATAACCATGGTGGTAAATAGTTTCTATAAGGAAAATGATGCACATGTTAGCATGTTAGAAAGATAAAGAGTATTTAAAAACATGTAAAATATCCATGAAACAAGTAGTGTGCTAGTGAGAATAAGAAGCAATGTACATGAGACAATAACACCTCCCAGTAGGTGAGAATGTAGATGCCCCTAGATTCTCGGTGGGCGTTGTAAGAAGTCTTGTGCAAAACATCATTGCTACATGTAAATATCTGTAGAAATTATACATTCACAACTAAAGACCAAGTGAACACACATGTGTATATGATAAAGATAAACACATACTAGATATCTAGCTAACATAGTAAGTAAAGTGTGACATGTTAGTCTTATCCAAAATAAGCTCATGCTTATTTCTAGTCAACTGCACCTATTTTTCCTCTTTTAGTGATCAATCCAATTTTTAAGATATTTTTAACACTTAAGGTTTCCTGAAAGCATCATCATCAGGTGTGAAATTTCTTCCCCTTTCCAAAAATATAAAGAAGTCCTTCTAACTCTTCATATTTTGCAAGTTGCGAGTCGGCGGGCCTTGGAAGGTATTTTTGCCCAAAAGTGGGTCGGCGGGAGTTTTTAAGGACGTTTTCCAATGCGGAGAGATAGGGTGGTAGGAGATATTGAGAAATTTTGTGCAAATGGAAAATACGGGTCGGTGGGCCCGAAGAGGGAGATTTACCCAAGTAAAATTCGGGCCGACGGATCTGCAAGAGTTTTGGAACTTTTGTGCTTTTTTTACAAAAGGGAATAAAGTGAATTTTTGTCCCACAAGCCCATAGGATCTTAAAGCCAAAATGCAAAAAAATTCCTAAGGCCCGCAAAAGGACACGTGGCCATGTTGAAAAATCAAAGTGGGCTGGCGGGTTTTGGAGTAGTTTGAACTTTTTGCCCCAAGAAGGCGTCAAGTGAAAAAATTAGCTGTGCCTCTGGAAATTCCCAAAGAGCCACTTGTCAAGCCTTAATTTCATGCAGATCAGTGGGCCTTGGAGTGAATTTTTTCCCAAATGGAAAAAATAGACCATCGGGCTTGAAAATGATTTTTGCCAAAAGCTGAATTGCAGGGCTGGAGGGAAAATTTGGTATTTTTGGATTTTGGTGCCAAAGGGCACAAAGTGAGTTTTGGGCCCATAAACCCATTCTAATCATTGGTTTTTGTCATTTTTTTATGGACCTGACTCAAACATTCAAATGGACATATCTTCCGACCTAGTGCCTGAGATTCAACAAATTTGGCACCATTGGTAAGGTCTCGACCTCTCTATGCCATGGAAACCTGAAACTTTAATTTCAAAGAGGTTTGGTGGGTGAAAAAGGGGAAACATCTTCATGACATTAATACATGATCTAATTTATCTAACAACCAGATTGTATTTGATTTGATCGGCCATTCTTTTTTTCTTCAACACAGCCAAGCAGACAAAAAGCGATGGACATGACAGATTTTGGGTGGATTTGTAAAGGCATTAATGCCGTAGATGACCTTCAAATTAGTTTTCTTGCCTCTCTCTCCTTCTTCTCTCTATGTTGAATCTATAAAAGAAAGGGTGGGGCTCATATTAAAGGGTTGGACATTTCTATTTTGCACCCTCCCTTCTTTTGTTTGCAAGTGAATTTGTGGAGCTTTCAAACCACCCATTGAGCTATAATACAAAGTTTCTTACCTCTTGGCCATTATAAATTATTGTATCGACTCTAGAGCAATAATATATGTCTGTAGGTGATTTACAACCCTTTCATGTGTTTATTTCTATCTTTCTTATCTTTCATTGCATTTTGGTTAGCTGTGCATGGTGTTGTATTGCATTCTTGTGGTCTGTGTTAAGTTATAGAATGTGTGTCTAACATTCCTTTGGTGCATCACCTCGTTATCTTAGGTTTATTTTCTTGCATCTTCTTAACCATGTCTCATTGGTAAGATAAATTATATTTAGAGTAGATCCTCTACAATTTATTTTTATACACCTGAACAAAGGAATAGGAACTAGTTTTAATCTAGAGAGCTCTCTCAATTCTTAAAGTCCCACACTTTGAGAGATGCTCCATGTTGTGTAATCATACTGAGAGTCGCAACTCATCTAGTTACATGCACTCAGGGGTACTATGATTCTTCTCTAACCTTTTTTACATGTCCAGTGGGATCAAGAAGTCTCCATCTTTATTGCAGCAAGATTGATGTGCACTTGCTGTAATTTTAGCTTTTAAGAAGTTTTGAAATTACACATATGGCGACTCCAAAAGAATCAGAATCTATTGGTTTCAATAGTCCAAGATTGTCAATTTCATGAGAAGAATACAAACAAGGTCAAGAACTAGAGAGGAGGGACTATTTTTCTATCTACACTTATCCCAGACATAAGGGGAAGAGGAGAAAAGCCCAGAGGTCTCCATCTCCACCAAACAAGAACCTTTTCAACACCTCCTCCTGGTAGGCCATTCATTCAATCAACAAGGGTTCTCAGGCCAATCAAGATGGCATAGCCAAATCCTTATGTCAATTTCACTGGCAGTAGCCCACTCACCCTTAATGCACAAAATCCAGTCCCTGTTGTAGCATTAAAGAGCATCCCATATTTCACTAGAGAGAACCAAACTTCTCCTAGTGACCACATTCAAGACATTACAAATGTGCAATTCATGAGATCACTGAGATGGACATTGTAGTCAAGTTACTAGCCTCTTCACTCAAGGGTAAAGCTTCATAATGGTTCAAGAGTCTAACAGCAAGCTCTATTCAAAATTGGGACCATCTGTGTAGAGCTCTTCATAACTAATTTGGAGAAAAGGGAGATAATCTATCCTTGTTGGAGTAACTGAAAACAATCAAGAGGGCCCCTAATAACTAGTTGATAGATTTTAACCTTGGATTTCAAAGGACATGGGACAGGATTCCATTGTCTATAAGGCCTACTGATGAAGGTGCTTTCTTATACTTTCTTAGAGCTCTAAATTTTGATATTGCTTTAATGATTCAATCAATGGGAGGCACCACCTTACCTGCAACCTATAACATTTCCATAAGAGCTGAAAATTGTTTAATTCAGGCTGGAAAACTTGCTTCTAGGCCACCCATGCCTCTATACCCAGAACTATCAGCCTTAAACACTAGTCATACACCCACATTAGCTCCTATACCTACTCCTAGGAATCCGAGTTCAGCGGAAGCCTCTACCTTATCCTCTAACACGTCAAAAGAGCTTCAAGAAGTTATGAAACAGCTACCAAACCTGGGAATGAGGTAGTGATTTTCAAAATGCAACATGCTTAGAGTTATAGGCCATATCATCCTCAAGCTCAGTATCAGGCTACACCCCTATAGTAGTAAAATAGACCACTAACTCAGGATGCAAATCAGAACCAAAACCAAGGACAACCCAAGCCGCTAGACCTTTTCAATCATATGATCCAAACACATCTTCCACATTAAGGGCCTTGGTTCCAGCACAAAACAATATGGCATAAGAATATGATTGGTGTTTCTCATGCAATAAACTACATAACCAATCAATCTGTTTTAATGGTGCACTAAACTAGGACTTGATGGTACAGACCATTGGTGTGTCAAAAGAGTCCTCCTAAGAAAAAAATTAGTAGTAAGGAATTCAAAAATAAGCATCTCCAAATGAAACTATGCTTGTCAATTGGCGCTGAGGAATTCTATGGGATGAATCAAACACCTTCTCAAAGTGTAGCACCCAATACATGGTCAAGAAAAGGAATATTGGAGAGGGACAATCACCAAACATAGGTAATCCTCAACCCTCCATTGCTCGACAAGGTATTAGCACTCAGAATGCAACTCCCAATATGTAGAGCCAGTCCAAGCCACCTTCTAAACCCACTCAGACACCGGTTCTAATGACCCATATGCAAGAGAAAAAATTTCTAGGAAAGGGAAAAAAGGATAGCTCATTTAACATCATTAAATAAATGAAGAAGACAAATGTGAACATTTCAATGTGGGAGTCACTGGTCATTCTAGGACAGAGAGATTTTTATAGATTGTTATGGCCAATTTGTCAAGTTAAAATTTACCCCCTAAGCAGTAAGAGAAAGTTCTTACCAATGCAGCTCAGCATGGGGGAAATCATGGAGGACCATAAGGTAATAATACGAAGCCCCCTCCGTTCTATGTTTCATTGATCATTGGAGACAAATTGATACATAATTTCATGATTGATTTAGGAGCAAGTAGCTCGTTAATGCCAAAGAAAATAGCTGATCAAATAGGTCTTCAATACGAAGTCATCTCCAGGGGGTAGTGCAATTGTATGGGACAGTACTGACAACTATTAGAGTCATCGAAGATTTGAGCCTCACACTACATGCACGCCTGCCCCAATGTGACTGTGTTGTAGAACATACCATTCATAGACTATCCACCACATT